>SNQJ01S0032803.1:81861-95497 GCA_010110895.2 Picea sitchensis | reverse complement strand
GTATGTGTTTCCTTTCATGTATGTTTTTATAGTTTTCTTTCCCTTGATCTGCAACCTTTCATATGTTTAAAATTGGATGTTAAAGGGTTTGAAATTCATCTAAATGGTGATTTAGATTCAAGCAATTTTGAACTCTGTTTTTCTTTCTTAACTCATCAGAATTCATCTCTTATGATGCTCTTATTGATGTTATATGTTTCTTCTTTCTTACATTTTATCACAACAAATTAAAGGACTGGAAGTTCATCACCTAATTTTCCTTTTCTTCCTTGAGAGATAGACCTACCAGACACCGTTTCAATTGTTTTCAGAGTTGAATCAATTTCCAAATAGGTTCCTTTTATTCTTTCCAAAAAACCCCATAAATATTTTCATCAAATCAAAACCTAGCCATTAAATCTTTAGAGAAAATCCATCTTCCAAGAGACCAAGTGACGAGAGAGATCCCTCTCTGAAATGAAAAGGCTAGTTTTAGTTCTCAAGTGGCTTGTGGTTACCTTTGTAATTTTTCCCCTTAGCCTAGAAATTTACTTAGTGATAAAACCTCCAACTCAACATTCCATATACAGTTGGTTTGATATAATCCTCTTCACACGTGATAGTTCTATACAATTGATTCATCTCATCCGAGATTAAGTTTGTTGTCATAGGTTCAATGTATCTCCCACCTTCTGATGGATCTAAAGGTGCAATAACTATGTATTATCCATATTCAAAGGTCATCTTCCTTATCTTCAAATTAATAATATCTTGATTATCAAATGCCCAATCCATCCCCAACAGTGCTAGATAGAGTGTAGTGTTATCTACTATGTCAATGACTTCATAGTCTTCCATGGTGTGCACACCATCTAGATCAACTAGTATCCCCTTTAATATACCTATTGGTACCACTGTATGCTGATTTTCTAACTTCAATTGAATAGGTGAATACCCCAATTGAGGTTTTCCCATATCTTGCCATGTCTTCTTAAGAAAAACATTCAGTTCAGACCCTAAGTCTAGTATGATATCCCCCATATTGAAATCTCCAATGTTTGCATTCAACCTGAATTCTCTACTTATTCTTCTCTTATTACGGACCTAATTAAATTTCTTTACCCATTCTTTCCCAACATTACACTTTTCTAACAAATTTTGTATTACTTTCAGAGACGACTTATCATTTAATAGCTTGACAAAATATACCAAAAAGTTTCTGAAGTTACTGACCTTTTCTGCAAGATGACCTTTGTTGGTCTGATCAAATAACTAGGGCATGTCATACATTGATACATCATCTATTTGTTTGGTTCTCGAGGTCGACGTAATATTATCATTCAAAATATATTGTATGGCCTCTTTGAAGTTCTCCTTTTCTTTGCACGCATCAAACTTTTGTTCAGGTTCTACATTCTTCCTTACCCACTGGTTTATATCCTAGTTCTACTTTGTTGCATCATATCCTATCTTAGGTCCACCTCTAGTAACTATATTGATATTCTTCCCATCCTCTTCTCTATTTTCCAAAATAATCCATTGCACATTTTCATTATTATGGCTCCTATTTTCTTGTATCTTTACCAATAGTGTCAGACAATCTTCTGTATCATGGTCTGTTGCGCGACAATACATACATGTCACAGGTGTAAATGGAAAATCTATTGCAAAGTGTCCAAGTTTTTGATAGTAATTAAAAAATACTGGCCCTTGACCTCCTCCAAATCCTCTTCCTCCATGGCCACCTCCTCTGTAGCCTCCTTTGTTACCTTGATTATATCCATATGGTGTATTATACCGAGGTGCATGATTATACTACAACTATGCATTATTATATTATAGTGGTGCAACAAACTGTTGCACATTGTTATACTATGATGGTGCTCCAAAATTTTGTGCGTTATTATACTACGGATATTCCATAGGTTGTTCTATCATTAATTCATCCTATAACCTATAAGTGTCTGATTTCCTCTCCTTCATTATCTCCAAGGTTCTGCAATCCTTGTCTTCATGTCCAAATGACTTACAAAAGTTACAAAATGTAGTCTTTGATACTTTCTAATACTTCTGCATCATGGGAAAATCATATGGATAATTTCCATGTGTTATGCATATCTCACACCATGGCCCTTGTGGCAGTAAAGGATTTAACATGCATGTCACCAAGTACTACGAAAAGGTTGGACATTCATTCTTATGATGACCTTATGTTCTACAAAATGTGCACCATACATCCTACCTCTTTTCCTTTCCTTTATTATGGTTCAAATGCAATGTAAGTTTATTCATATCTACTCTCATCTCTTCTATAGCTATATCTATATGCTTATACCGATTTTCTTCTAACTGCAATGTTGCTTGCAAGGCCTCAACTTGACTCTAGAACTTGTGTTGCCTCAATGGATACTTCAAGTGTGTAAATAATGAATTAACAAACAAATGTATATGTTTTGATATCAATAATAGGGAACTTCAACTTACCTTTTATCCTTTTTAACTTCTTTTCAACCTCCCAGACTGATTCTCCTAGATTTTTCTTAATCTCTATCATCTCATTCATGAACTGATCCTCTGAAATTGATTTCGAAAACTCATTGATTAACTACTTCTTCACGTCTGCGATAGTTGTAGGTGCTCCTGTTGGGTTATTTACTATGATACACATATACCAATCTAATGCACGGTCTCTTACTGAAATTTCCAACTAAGAAACATTTGTATCCTCATCTATAGTCTTCTTGGCTACCCAAATGTTTTCATATATAAACAAGTGTTTCTCTGGGTCCTCTAACCCTTCTCCATGAAATTCAGGTAACCTAATAGTTGCATCATGTCCTACCATTGTGAATTTTGTTGTACTACCACCTCCATTCAATGTAGAAACTTTAATTTTACTATATGAAATGCTTCCACTTGAATTAGATACTCATCCAAAAATTCTTTTACCACTAATCACTTGCTAGTTACCAGTTTTTTATCATCATAAGTCTTATTCACACATGGGGTTGTGGGTTCCAACTAATTTGGATCAAGAATGGAGATCGTTATTTTGCAGTGGAAACTTGGCCTTTGATTTTACTCTCATATGTGGCGCATAGGATTTCCTCAATATTCCCCATCACACATAGATCCTCTACCTCTTCCTCATCAATTCCAATTCCTCTTACTCATATTGCCCTCTTATTACTATTAATCTTATATTGGTAGAGTCATCTACTACACGTCACTTATTCGTTTCTCAATATCTCCCTATCTTGTTCCTCATCCATCATGATGGGGTCCATTTCTTCCTTCTTCTGGACACTCTCTATAGCCTTCTCCATATCTCAAATCTTCCATAGTGCTTCCCCCAGTTTCCCCATGTGCGTAGAGTGATCTAGTTGTTTTATTCCATGGTCAACATGCCTTTATCATGCAATAATATCTTGATCGACATGTAAAGTGACCTGATGTACCTCTCTCTTGGTCCCTTCAAGAAATCATTCTCTGCAACAATATATGACTTCGATGTATCTACTGCAAACTCAATAATAAACCCCGCAATAATATTGTCTAACCAGAAATCCACTGTGCGTGTGAATTTATTATTAACCATTTCCAATCATGCAATAGTATTATTATTCCATTCTATGGGTCTAACCCAACGTGTGGGATGACTATCCTTTAACCTCAATATCCACTCTTGCAACAACTTTGGAAAATAACAAAAAAATGCCTCATGCAAATTAGTAAACACATACCTCTATAAATACTGGTGTGGTGTATACCTGGAAATTCTATTATCTTTATGCGCAAACTATAGCTTCTTTTTCTCCAACCATCTTTCAATATCTTGTTTCGTAGGATTCCATGGCCCAAACATCCCCTTTTACCACTACATTTGCTTCATCAAACCCCTTCCAGGATATTCTTCTGAGTTCTAGTCGACAATGGAACCATTTGTTGGATGTATGGGTTGACGTGGGTTCTACCTTAGTTTCTCCAACAAAACCCTAGAAACCATTGACCCATATTGTTATCTTGAAGGAAACACTGTGCACATAGTGCATAATGCAGTCTCACCCAAGATGGCTTATGGGTGATTGCATGACCCAAGTGTCTGCAATCATGGAAGGAATTTGGGATGTTATACTTCTTCTGATTTTAAACTTAACATGCATCATATTATACCATTCATCTAGTTCTAACATTTATTTCATTATTCATTATCAATACTGCACATTACAAGATACTATTCTATCCATTCATCATTCATTCATAATTGCAGAAATAACAAAAAACATCATTCAAACACATCACAACACATGATATTACCATGGTTCACCACATGGGATATGTCCATGAAGATCTTCTTCTTATTCATTATTCTTCATCAAAAGTCTTACGTTGCACACGTTACATAAAAAAGGTGCATATAGAATGTGTTAACACTAGAAGTTGTTCTTAGACTGCTTTAAGAACAAGCCTAATACCCATCAGAATTTGAAGAATTAAATCAATTTAAAAGGGTGATTTGTATTGGGTTTATGCTTGAGTGTATCAGCTAGAATGATCAAAAAAGGGAGAGAGAATCAAAATGAAGATCAATAGGCTACACCATTGGGCAATGGAGTCATAAGTATTCTGTAGATTGAAGGAAATCACGTTGCCTATCAGATAAATATCTTGTTTGATGATGAATGAAAGAAAGAAAGAAATAAGGAACAACATATAAGTGAACAAATCAGCCTCACACCCTACTCAACTGATAACATCCACTGGTTTGAATGTTCATTGGTTGGAAATACTTTCCAACAATGAATGTGAATGCTTAAATATAACATGTAAAAAACTTCTGCAGCAAATCCTTTACCACAGAACTCTCATGCATGATACTGCTAATCAAACCTACATTAACAATAATCATATTCAAGAAAGATGAGAATATATATGAAGAACAAAGAAATAACTATCTGATATGCCAGATCTCATGAGTCTTCAATGACAAAAACATTTACAAAATAGGCCCTCATGCTTACAAATGAGCACACACAGGGAAATTGTATTGTTTCAACTCTCTCCAGCCTCTCTTGGGTCATGGAATGAACCCTTTCCTTATCAAAATCCATTCCATATTTAGTGAATGATCTCTCTCCACCCTAATGAGGTTGAAACAAATGAGCTACCTAGGATCCTCCTCCATTTAGGATTCTATTACAAAAGATTCCAACAAAAACATAACAAATTCCTATTTTTTTAGGATCTTGTCTATTGTGATAAATTAATTTTGAAACAGGTCATGTTGTTTGATATGGAGATGGAACACATGTTCCTTATGTCCAAATAACTCCTAGGAAACTATTAGAACCTTCCCTGATAGCTGGAAGCCCTCCCATAGCTCGGATTTATCAAACTGTTAGAGTTCGTAGCGCGTTTGACAACATGTGATGCAAACTTTCTTGTAGGTGATGATTTTGAATTCTCTCCCAAAATACAAACTGGGTTGGACTAATGTTTTGTTATAAAGTCAATTTTAATATGGTGTTTCTCCACACCAAATTCAGAACAACCCATATAGGAATTCAAAAGTTATGATAAAAACACGACTTTGATGTGTGCTAATTGCTACAAACTGTCCCAAATTACCAGTTCACAACACCAATGAGTCCAGGCGCTGTGAAATTTCCTGTAGCATCTTGTTTTCTTGAAAAAAGATTCCAACCTTTCAAAAATTATACCTGAAGTAGGATAGACCTTCCACAGGATTTTGCAATATTATTTCAACCTGAAGTAACCTTGAAGAAACATAAAAAGATGCTATGTGAAATATATAGTAAAACAGGGAAGAATTTTGACTCTTAAACATTTCATGTGCTAACAAAATGCACATAAGTGTAGTGAAAGTGAGACAGACTAGTGTCACACTAATATCTCCAGCTTGTGACCTGACCCTCAACTACAATCCATTTGACTCCATCTAATCTCCACAACTCTCGAAAAAATTAGTACTATGATTCAAAACTCAACAAATCCTCCAAAAAACTCAAGACTCATGCCAAAATATAATACTCTTTAATACTAGATCCTCTCTATCTACCTCATACATCCTCTATTTATATTACTAGAATGGGTAAATCCCTTACATCATACGCCAAAACCCTAATTCTAAGTGGAATTAATTTGTCCATATTCTAACTGCCTTCACACACTAATCCATAATTCTTTCATGCTTATTTTCCTTTATTCCCATTGTGCCCTGCTTCCTTGGTCCATTCTTCCTCTTTTGTTTCACTGTATCTTGAAACTTACCCAAAAATTTCCTGCTCCAACACCCTCTATGATCATCATCTCTCCTCCTCGAATCATACCTCTGTAACCAATCATGGGAAACATAATAACTCCCCTTGTGGGTATGTCTCCCCCTGTATTCTTTGCAAGATGCAATGTAATCACTGTGAACAATATGATACCACGGTAATATTCTTCTCCTACGGATGTTTCTTCTCTACCATAAAACTGATCAATTGATCAACAATATTGCATCAAGAATACCATGATATTCTATTCCTTTGACGATCCTTGGACTTGTCCATTCATCATACAATGGTCCATCAATCTATTATACTAATCTGTAATCGTTGTTGCAACTATATCTATCATTGTCCCTATGTCTACCACTTCCTTTGTCACTATCACTATTTCTAAATCTTTTGTTGTTTCAGACTTTACAATATGTACGCAACCTTACATCAAACAAGTCACATATGTATGTGATTTTTCATCAGACAACTGGCATATGTACATGAATTTTTATCAGAAAACTCACGTATGTACGCATCTATTCCCATAGGAACCCACATATGCCTCATAAAATACTTTACATTAGGATTGTTGCATGGCAACCATTCATGTCCAATTTTTCAATCTTTTTCATCCACTTCTGAGAGTGTCCTAGTTTCTCGACACTTGTTCTCGGAGCTTCAATCCTTTTGCCATTATCTTCCTTCCATGTTTCATTCTCTCTTCTTCCATATTGTATGAATCATTTCTCATTGGTTGTCTCCTTGAATTCCAACAATCTTGGGATTTTTGGCCAAACCCACTGCAGTTGTAACATCTCATGGTGTGATAATGTGAAACAATCTGTCTGACAAGATTGAGTCTCCAACATATTAATATGTTATTGAAAATTACAACATATTTCCTTTCATAATATCTAAAATCCAAGGCTTTGTGACCATATTTATTACATGAGAAACATTAACCATTGAAAACATTCTCATACCTATGATTTTGTGTCAAAGTTGAAGGCATCTCTCTTACGAATTTGCTTTGAGGTGTAGGATTGGCTTCTTGGTGTCTTACTTGTTCCAATCTTCTAAATATTTCCTTGCCTTCTATAGGTTCTTTATGTGTATCTTTTCTTTCACCCTTTGAAAATGAAGGGCCTGGAACATGCTTCTTAGAAGTGCTAGCTTTAGAGTGTGCAGTTTCCTTGTTGTATCCAAGAACAAAATTATTATTTGGCGATCTTTGACTATCAAGGATTTCATCCAATATTATTGAGATTTTCATGAACTTGACATGATCATTTGACTTCTCGAATTTCCTTCTGAGATCAACTACATCTGCTTCCATCTTATGGCATGATTCTTACTTTTAATTTACCTAATTTTTCAATAGTTCCTCTATCCTTTTGGCTTCTTCGAGTTGGGTCCTCAGATTGACATTGATTTCTCTTGTTTCTTTAAGATCTTCAAGGCTTCTTCTAAGCTCATCATCTATATTTATCTTTTATTTTGTCTGACCAATTATTTCAATATTTAGTTCCTTGATCTCTTGTTTTTTTCTTCTAATTAATTCCTTTTCTTAGATATGACATTTTCAGTTGTTTCATATTCTTCTTGTTTCTTGAGCATTTGTTTTAGTTCCATGGTATTCCTTTGGAAATTTTCTAGGGATTCCTTAGTGATTCTTTCAAGAAACTCAAAAGCATCTAAATCATCTTATATTTCCATGATAACTTCTCCTAAACCAACTACAACTTTATCTTTAAGCTTCAAAAACTTCTTCATCATCTATATGATAACTATAAGTTTATTCTACACAAACTTATTGTATTGCATCTGAATATTATTATCTATTTGCAGGATAACATTCAACATCATTACATTTATAATTATTGCAATCAAAAGATTTTGGAGGGTCTTTACCTCACTGATTACAGAGTTTTGATTCACATCCTTGATGGGATTTTTTTATGTGTCTTGTTCTTTTCCTTGATATGCCTTCTCTAGCTTCAACCATAGGTCCTTGGTGCAGGTACATTGTCCTATTCTTTCTTTGACATAACCTAATAGTCCATTGAAGATAGTCGTGAATGCCACTACATTGTTCTTCTTTTCTTCCTTTTGGGTTTCAAATTTGGATTGTTTCTTCGAGGGAACTGATCCAACAAAAATTGTGTCCCAAACAACTTCTCCTTTTGACTTCAAATACCCTTTCATTTTTAATCTCCATGCCAAGTAATCAGTCTCATCAAATAAGGGGACTTCGTCTGTAGCGGGAACTGCATGTCTATCCATTTATGTCCATGGATCTCCTTCAAGATTGTAAGTATTATTATGAAGGCCCACTATGATACCAATTGTTGGACACACTGAACACACTGAGAGGGGGGTGAATTAGTGTGTTTCTCTTTTTACAATTATTTCTTCCTTTAGTTAGAAACCACCTCAAACATTATAATTCATCACTATTAACTACTTGCATATATCAACAACATTCATCAATAATAGAGAAATATAAACCGGCATCATAATGAACATAATGAACACCAGATATATGTGTAAGATTTTGTGTTATGTTGTTACATGAATACTACAATCTCCAGGGTTTTATCAAAACCAAATTTAAATAGCACCAACTCCAAGAGAGTACCAACTCTTAAATACAAGACCCAAATTGTAGATCTTAGCACCAATTGATATGTGAGGATTCTAACCCTCAAGTACAAGACCCATCTTCTAGACAGGAAACAATCTGTCCAACTATACCAACAATATCCAAAATCTTCCTGCAGATATGCAACTTGTCTATGTTGCAACACACATGTATCCACGCCCTTCTTTACTACAACTCACAGACTACCACAAACTCACCAAGTATCACTGTAACTATATCTATTTCTGTCAAAATGTCACTATAGAACCTATCATATCCACCTGTACCCAAAATATGAAACAAAATCTAGAAATAACCTGTACAAACCTATACCACTCAACCTTAACATCAACACAACAACCAAACCATATCTAATCACATAGATCAACCAACAAGAAAACACTCAACCATATGCACAATATCACTAAGATGTGTATCAAGCAAGTATCAATAATGTACCATGCCATATTGTACTTTACCATGTTCCAACAATGCACATCAACACTCTACCAAGATCACTAAAAACATATACCATTCCTGTATCATCAACAAACCAAACTATGCCTCGACAAGATGTATCAAGATCACCATGTACCTCAAGTATGTATAACATTCATGTACCCAACATGTACCTCAACCATAAACCAATATAACCAACAATACCTCTCACAATGTTCCATAAGATATATCAATAACACTTAGACATGCACCAAAAATGTTCTTCAACAAAGATTCCTCACAAAATTTACATCAATAGATACCATGCCTCCAAGAGAGCATATGCCAAACCTTACAAAATCATGCCTCAATAATGTTCCACAACATCACTAAGATATAAAATAATAATAATATAGACTTACCTTTTCACACTATAATTGATCGGATGCCTCGTATCTCAAACCAACAGACCAACCTCAGCCTCAATAACCTGGAGAAAACATCACTTCTCAAGATTGCACAAACCCTTTTACATATCAACGCTTTTCTCTTCTACAGCTTGTGGGTATCCACACTTGCCTCCACTATGGCCCATGGGTGTATGTGCCCTAACTACACTACAAGTCGTGGATAACCTCAAAAACCATGGAAAATTCTAACTTTCTACATATATGAGACTTTACCCTCGAATTTCCTTCGTAACTTCAATCTTATGCTTTCTCATATTTTTCAATGTATACCTGTAAATAATCTTTCACAAAATAGATATTCAATTATGTTCAATAGGTATATCAATAATCATAGGAGTCTCTTTCTCTCTTATTTATTCTTTTCCAAGTTCCTTCTTCTAGAATTTATCTTCTAACTGTTTTACCTAACTTCCCTCTTTTAGGGCTAATCCACTTTCAACTACTTTACCCACTTGCAACCACTTTATCCATAAATAGTAAACTCACCACTTCTTGCTGCAACCAATTTATTATTTAATTAATTTCTTTTTCAACCACTTGGAATCTTCTTTATGACTTTCTAGAATCTTTTGAATTCTTGTTGACCTTCTAGTGGCTTTTAGATTACTCTAAGGTGTTCTCCAACTTCTCAAGGCCTTATCTCCCTAGCCGTGAGGAACTATGTGATGTACCACATATCACTGAAACTGGTATGACAAGAACTATCCATCCATCCACATATGATAACCTCTTGATATGTTCTTCAACCTCTTTTCTTCCAAACAACTTTGGTCTTCATGACCACACATCTGGGATTACTCAACCACTTACCATTTCAACTTTGAAAAGCATCTTCCCATGAGGGATTTCACCATAATGGGACCACTTTGGATTTCATCCATTTGGTACTTCCTACATAAGAGCATTCATGAGTCTACCTTGTATATCAACCATGACATTACATCAATGATACAACTTCCTTTGACATCAACCTTTACATCAATGACAATATGACACCACTTGGCATCAACCCTTTGACATCAATGAAAACTTAGTCCAGAAAAAGGAAAAATGAGAAAGCTAGAAACTACATATTTGGGTTCGTATTTGGTTTAGGACATATAACCATCATGAACAATACAATTAAAAACCTTGCAACGACACCCCTTCAAAAAACTAGTCAATTGGGCCCGCTTGAAAAAATATCATACATAGTAGTCTAAAGTCCTACTGGTGAAAACCTCTTCATGGGAACCAGTAGGACTTGACTAAGTCAAAACTGCCTTGGGACGGCCTAAGTCAAAATTGAGAATAATATAATAAATAAATAAAAGGGAAAAAAGAAAATAAAAAGAAAAGCTAAGCAATAAAAGAAGCAGAAGATTAAGAAAAAACCAAAATTAAGAAAGTAATCAATAATTCAGTTACCATAATTAGGTACAAAAAACTAATCGACAAATACAATTTATATGACTGAATAAAACCATCAAATCATTCATTCATTCCAATATACTCGAATATGAGAAAATAATAGAGTCCCTGGTCAATAATTAGAAAGGAAACAAAGAAATCAAGAGCAAATTTAGTACCCAGACAAGATTGATGCCATTAATTAAACAAGTGCACTAGTCGATCAATTGAAAGAGAATTTCCTCACCCAGTTGAATGTGAAACTCATCATTCCAATAAGTGTGAATTATGAATATCAAGAGAGTGGGAAAAATATCAAGTAAGCGTGTGTGCAAACAATACTTCAAGCAAACATGAACATCCTCAACAAAGAAAACATGTCTTCAAAAGGATGATCACCAATCGAATTGACAAGAGAATATAGATTTACATGGTTGGATGCTTAAACAAGAGGCATTTGACCAACCAAAAAAACTAACCTGACTAGGTAGCATAAGAAAATATCTACCAAGTCGAGCGTACCTCCCAAGAAAATGAAATTGACATAGTTGACATGGTTGATCCACGAGAGTAAATTAACACAATTAATGCTCAATGGGACAAGTTGAACCACCATGCTACCATTAATGCAGGAGTCCCCTCACACGAACAAGAAATTACACCTAACATCATGACCGATGCATGTGAATTAATTATGTCTCTAGATGAATTAATGTCCCCACTTCATCTCCTGCCTATAAATTTGGACAAGGCATATGACTTCACCTCATTATTGTTTACACCAAAGCACCCAAGAAATCAAAGCATTGAGAATGAAGAAACACATCTATATCTGAAACTTCAGAAACCTCTATCCAACCAACAATAAATCATAGATATTCTAAGGATGAGAGGACAAGTAGTATATTCATTGGCGAAACCAAGAACAAAATCCAAACTCATAAAAGTGGGTGCGACTGAGTTAGAAGAACATATGTAGAATATTCATGGGGAATGAATGCAAGAAATTGATTGGTCACAACACTAGAATAATTTCACTACCTGGGGTATGGAAGCTACTATATGGAAGGAGGAAACAAATTTCCTTAAACAAGAAGGAATCCGACATTTCCTGAGAGCACCACAAGTTGCAGAATTCAACAGATGAAAGGAATATTCTGTGAAATTTCTCATCAGTCAATATCATAATGGGCACATTTGGTTAAATTACCCAATCAGAATCACTGGAGGATTGATCCATAGAATCAATAGAATACTACATGGGGGTACACTTGTACCCAAAATCCTAAACTCAAACAACTATATTCAAGCCCTCATAGGGGGGACTTCAAACATAAACTCAAATGGGTTGTTGACTAATAGAGTAACCAACCTCCTTGCAAAATGGAAATGAATACTAATTTATTTATGCTTCACAACTATCGGTTGAGCTTCAAATGTGAAGCTAACAATTATAGAACCAATTGGTCAAATCCTGGAGTCAAGGGCTTAGCTTGACTGGGCATAGCACTTACCCATGTTGATGAAAAGAAAATGCAAGGACTGCCAAAAGAATGGTCAGGCCATCAAATCCTCTTTTCCCATAATCTATCTCTCCATTATCCAAGTCATCCTATTGAGGGAAACTGCATTTACTCTAAAACATACCTCAACTATAAACAACTATGTCATTTTTACACCAGGAACAATCAGATCATCATAGTTTCCCGCAACCGAGGTAAGGTTTAAGTGTTGGGTAAATCATGTCAAGAATGTCACCCATAAGTGTAGAGTGGAACAAAATGATTGATGGGCATTACCACCTAGTGGCCTTATTCAATTAAGCCTCGACTACACCAAGCTTTGGTGTGGATTTAGTGGAGGACCAAATTTAGAAGAGCTATAATACTATTCGATGAAGATCCAAATATTTAAGGAGCTCAATAGACAATTGGGATTTCAAACACTGATCCCACTAGATGTATTAAGTAACAAATGAACTATATTAACTCCTTTCCTTGATGGACAACAAGAAGAAGAAAGAGAAACAACTTTATATACCATACCATTTGTCACAAATATGGATATCGGAGCAAGTTTTCCATCAAAGAAGACTTCGACCAAGAGAAAAAAACAAGAAAAAGTAGCCAAGGGTAAACAAATTTTCGACTTCAAGGTAGATCCAGAAGAAATAAATATCATTTTGAAAGAAAATTTTCAAGCAGATACTACGATGGACTTCAATGACTTATTGATAGTTGAGAAAATAACCTCCCTCACCAATAAGTTAGCCGCAAAGAGTTGAATGGAAGAAAATAAGGCTCAACGGGATCAATATATCACAAGAAATATATTGAAGTTGAGCGTCGAGCCTCAATTTCAATAAATGATGGAAAAAATAGATGTAGAGAAATCCAAAGAGAGAAAAACAAAGGCAACCCTGAAAAAACCATAAA
>SNQJ01S0032803.1:53685-81819 GCA_010110895.2 Picea sitchensis | reverse complement strand
ATTGTGGAGCAAAAAGAATAGAGCACAGGTTGGTCGATGATATTTTCAACATTTCGATCGCAAATCATTCAACTTGACCCCGGTAAGAAAATTGTTCCAAAGGATCCATGCAAAAATATTATCACAGTTGACTTGACACGAGATTCACCACCACCTAAGGCGACTCCAATTATTGAGGAAAAAACTGCAAAAAAGGAAAGGAAGAAACAAAAGAAGAAATTAGGGGTAGGGAAATGAAAAGTATCACCAGAGAGGACTATTTCAAATCCCCCCTCTAACCATAGAAATCAAGAAATTTCCTTACACTCAAAGTCATATGAGGCTGACTAACAACTGTAGAATGGAACCACAAAAAAAACACCACACTTGATTCGAATCCAATTGACTCATCACAAACAAAAACTAGGCCTAGAAAAGAAAGTCAGTCGGATCACCTCGACCCTAGAAGATTTGCAGAAATTCATGTTATCCCAAACTCCTAGGGATAACTAAGGATATGATGTCTAGAGGCCCTTAGGTTGCAGACATGGAGTACAAAGAGACAACTAGTGTCTACTTTCATAGACAAAGACCCACCTCACCACCAGAACTCTAGGTTCATCTCGATGCTATCCACCACATCGGTTATCCTTCGGAAGACATCAAGTATTTCTCCATGAGGTATAATTTAGGTATTATGGTGAGTTTCATTTCAATATTTGAGGCATTTTATTTTTTTACATCTATTACTTCTTTTGATTATGTGACATTTTCTTGGACAATTTTCTCTTTGCTCTATTTCACTTTGGTGGTTGACATTGCACCCTAATAAGTGGGTCACCTTTAGGGATAATTATGCTACTGGGAGGTCCTTTTGAAGAGTCATTGTGCCATTCCTGACCATACTTGTCACTTTCCACACTTCATCCCCTCATCTCCTCACCTTTTTGTATTTTTGGGTGTATTGACCCAAGAAGGGGTTGTCCCTCACTTCATGAGAAGAAGGGGTTGAAGGCCTAGAGGCTTGTAGCTGGAAAAAGATAAAAGACAAAAATTAACCCCCTATATTTTCACCTAGGAATCCCAAGGAAAATGGAGTATCTCTCATAAGAAACAAATGGGACCCATGAAAAATAAATATAACAAAATGCCAACCAAGGTGGAGCATGTGTGGGCATTTTTTTTATTGCTTAGGTAGAAGCCCCATGTTGACTCTTAATATCTTCATGAAGTCACCAGCCTGCAAAGAATTAAAAGGCACACATATTTTTTCAAATATATATATATATATATATATATATTACTAAATACACTAATAAGTGGGACCCCTATAGTGTTTAAAAAAAACAATTTCGAAGAGGATCTCATTTTAAAAATTACTTCAAGGATGATATGATTGGGAGGCATGCATTTTGTTGATACAACATGAGCTTGACATATTTCTTCTGAGTACATGGTTCCTAATTTCTAATTTTGCAGACTATTCAAAAGTGTTATGGATATTTAATGAGAAAAGGGGCAATGTATATGGCATGTGAAGATTGTGTGACATGACATACACCTAGAAATCATCTAATGCTTGAGGTTTTGATGTGGTTATCTTTGGGATTTGCAAAACGTTTAATGGTGGCTTCCACCCTAGCACGACATGACCAACAATTAATGCATCCTACTTGTTTTGGGTTACCACCTTGAGGGTTTGGAATTTTATTCATTTTGAGGTTGAGGAGGGGTTTGGACGTTGGTTTGTAACTACTGCAATTGTATCGAAATGCAAATAAATACCACAGAACTCCATGTACCATGCTTTTGACTCCCTTTCATCTAATGTTTTTCTTTGCTAAATAATTTACTCGTGGATCTATGAATGATCTGTTGTGCTTGTCAATTTGATTTTTTTCATGTTATAACTCTATAAATGTGGAGAATGGTACTCTTGGTCGAATGAAAATATATGAGTTTTTATAGTTTGAATAGTTGAATTCAAAAAGTATTTTTATGAAGAAAGGCAGTTTATGGTTGTTTAGGTTTATGCATTTTATTTCCACCTAGTGTCTCTCTATTTCGGATATGAGTACCTCGTATTCTTTGTTATGTAGCTCACCATTTAGTTGTTTTCAACCATTAGAGTTGAATCATCATCATGGGTTTGGTTATTTCAATTTTACACCTCACGACCTCATGTGTAGAGTCGGTCAAC
The DNA here is from genome assembly GCA_010110895.2 of Picea sitchensis. Taxonomy (NCBI): domain Eukaryota; kingdom Viridiplantae; phylum Streptophyta; class Pinopsida; order Pinales; family Pinaceae; genus Picea; species Picea sitchensis. Next base: position 79,640 of record SNQJ01S0032803.1, on the reverse strand, counting down.
AATGGGTTTTGATTCATTTTGAGTTGGGGTTTGTATTCCTTGCATGTGTTGTGCAAGACCAAAAAAATAATTCTCTTGGTTAATGAAGGTGTTAGTCCCTAAAGTTGCACTTGACTGTGAGAGGGAAATCTAGGGCATCATCAGGTTATTGCAATGGTATTTTAAAGGGTTTTAAGAATAGTCTTTTTGGAAAATGGTTGAAATCTAGTTCAAGGGTTCAAGGTAAACACATAACTCAAAATAAATCCAGAAGATAACCCACTGATTTAGTAAATGATAGTCACATTAATAGATTAGACAATAAGGAAAATAAAGTAAGAAAATATGAGAGCATTCAATTTTTCAACCCCATATAGATTTCTTATTTCAGAATATAATTGAGAAGAAATAACATGTACTTGAAGGAAAATATTGATAATAAACAATAACAGTAAATTGTTCACTGTGTTACTTAAGATCAAGAAATTAAGGCATCACAACAAAAAAATGAATTCAAGTAAGAAAAGGAATAGAATATGAAATGAAAGAAAATATGACCATCGACATGCCTTTTCCATTTAGTATCAATGTGGAATAAAAACTGTCTTACAATGAAAATCAAAATAGGTCCCTGAGTGCCCAACTTATCGACCCTCATACAATCTTTCTTGTGTCTATTTAAAGTACACAGAGTATTCCTATAAATCCTATTTTCTAGTTTACAGTTTGTAATAGAATCTATTCAATGCTTGTCTCGTAGGAGAATCAGCTCAAAAGAGCACTTATAATTCCACTATAGTAGAAGTCTCAACAACTAACCCAAAAATATATTTTACAAAAACTAAGAAATCCCACAAAATTTGGAATCATATCTTATTGATTTGTTCCATCTAAAATATCAAAATTTCAATTGATCCAAATATAGAAAATGAACTGTTCATCTTTTACTCCCTGAGTAATAGCATCAAAACATTCAAAACTGAAGGAAAGAACTTCATAAACCATCATGGTATAATGACTGCATTGGATTTGATGTTTCTCTGCTTCTGTTTGGTTGTTAACACAACATTATGCCAATATAACATGAAATTGGATTCTCATACCTCCTTAAGTAGTGATTTTTGTTCTTTTCTTTTCCTTTTAAAATCTTGTATCTTTTCTTGTTGTCTGTCATTCCATTTCTCCACTAGATCTTTCTCTTTCTTTAATTGTTTTACAATACCTTGTATATCATTAATTTTATCCTTTTCTTTTCTAACTTTAACTTTAAACTCTGGATATTCCTCTATAAGGGAAGGTAGATTCAGGTCTATAGCAGCTTGAGGTTTTCTTAATTTAATCATATATTTTGAAGACAATCCATAGCTATGATATTCATATTCAGTGCTATCATAATCCCTGGTCTCTAGAAGGTTTGGAATCTGGTCTAGTTCTACAAAAGGATCATCTTTGTCATGAGAAACTACATCTGTACCTCTAAACACATATTCAGATTTTGAAGTTGATTTAGTGGTTTCTCTTGTCGCAGGTCTCCTGGACTATTGAGCAACACATTTTCCCTTTTCTTGTCTCTTCCTCAAGTCTTCAAATTATTTCTCAGTACTGTGCAAAGAAGGTGTCTCTATCTATTTTTTGATGCCTGTCTTGGAGTCTTTTGAATTATCCTTTATAATTATAAGATTCTCCTTTTCAATGGACGGATGAAACATGGCCTTTGAATTTAATCTAAATTTACTGGTAGCAATGGGGAATTTTCTCCTAGGGAACTTAATCACAGTTGTTGGTTGTTTTCTCTGTTTTTTTCCTTTTGTATTTTTCTTACTTGTAGATTTTTGTATTTTCTTGAATGGAGTTTGGATTGGGCTCATAGTATAATCCTCATATTCATCAATTTCCCTCTTTATATTTGGACTAGTAAATATGTCAATGTATTCATTTGTTTTAGACTTCTTACCTCGAATAGTGGTAGATTCCTCATGATCTTTACCTATAGGCAAATATCCAATGGTTTGCTGATTTTGCAATTCCTCTTGCTAGACCGAGTTACCTAGTTGTAGGTGATTCTTCTTTAATTAAGAATTTAGAGTCTTTACCAATCTGTTTATGTTGGTATGATTTCTTCCCTTTGACATTTTTGTATTTAGTTGACTGTAAATCATTTCTTAAAGACTATATTAGCCAATCTCAGAATCTCTAGACTTCGTTTAAAGAGAAGATTACCAATTTCCTAATTAAACCTTGATGAAAGAGACTGCCTTTAGCTGTAGCGGGATGGGATTGCACCCTCTTGAACATTTTAGATAAACTCCTAAGAAGAAAGTAGGGTAAATTAAGAGGAAAATCACCATTAATATGAACTAATAGTATGATATGATAGAGATAAACCAATGAAAACCTGCCTTCACACATAACGTACCTGTGGATTATTAACAAAGCAGTGTGCCATTCCTTCTTTAACCAACTATGTGGTATTCCCTTTTTCTATTTAGGGTTTTGTTTCTTTGGAATTAGAAATTGATTCACAAATTCCATGACCACATTCTCCTTCTTCCACCACCTTTCCCCATACACTGGTAATCTACAGGCTTTAGCAATCGAATGTTCAGTCACATACATCAGTAATTTCCCAACTACAACTTCAAAGCCATCAAAATTATGTGAAAAGATCATTGAAATATGTTCATCATGCCCCTGGAAGGTTGTGAAAAAATCAAACCAACCAACATCTTTGAAATTCTACGCCATCTGAGGGTATGCTTTCGAGTAATTCCATTCCTTTAGGCTCTAGTATGATGATCTGGCCACTCTTCTTGGGTGCCATACTGTTGATATGATCCCGTAAACAAATCCAAGAAGATTGATGGCTTGAATTCTTAGTTCACGTGGGTTGTTAAGAACTATCACTTCTTTCTTCGATTTGATCCCTGCAAAAAATAGCCGACACACTAAAATAGAAGGTGATGATTTTGTTTATGATATTAAAACATGTTGATTTGATGCAGGTGTGATGGGTACAACTCAATCCCTTGTATGTAGTTGTTATTATTGCAACATCAACCCAAAAATAGATCATGAAGAGGCATGTAGATCCTCTAATCACATTTTGAGAAATTATGACATGATCAGGGCAAGGTGGCAGATACAAAACTATGATTATTCCTAGCGCTGGAAGAATAGTGCTATTCCTGTAGCGCCCTTTTTGACTTGGAAAAAATTGAAAATTTAAATAATGAATGGACAAGTAATGTGAAAAGATTTATCATATCAAATCCTAAACCTTTAAAAATCCAAAAATCATTTAAAAGTGAAATAAAAATTGGAAAGAATGACCCTTTAAACCAAGAGGTGAAAACAAAGTTTTGAAAAAAAAGCATAAGAAGGAGGGGACAAGGACTAGGGACTCTCACGTAATAAAAAACAAAGTTAGAGACTAACATAAGGCACACATGAATTTGGGTTTTATTGATTGAATGATACATGGGTTTCACCCATAGGCTATCATGCTCTACGTGATTTTGTTTTTCATCTGCAAGGCCCAATACTATTAGTCCTATGTTATATACATTGCTCTTCACTTGTTCAATCTTCGTATTATAGCCTATGAATCAAGATGTATCACTCTGGTTGCATGAAAGGGGTTGCATGCATACTATGGTTTATCGACTCATTGAGAAATCGAAAGAATCATAAACATATGCACAACACTCAACGATGAAGTTGAGAAAACAAGCTCGATTACAAATTGGGTTTATAATCCCAGCATGCGTTAATCCAAACCCAATTGAATTTAAAAGAAAAGATTTTGGGCTTTAAGTACTCAACATGTTTATGGCTCATTTTTGTCATTATGTTTCAATGCACATGATACATATTTGGATTAATGGTTAGGATAGACTAGAAGTTGTTGCAAACTTAATTTGCCCAGTTTTGATTTGGATCATTCTTGGTGGATTAAGCTTGGGTTATGATGAAGTGTCATTTTAGAAATTTTGGTTTTATGATGAAGTTAACATAAATATTGGTCTCTGTTGGGATTGATGTTGATGGTTCACAATGTGTATTTGAAAAAAATCGTGGAATATCAATGCTCTTAAACATAAATAAAAAAATTGTGACTATTGTACATTAGAGTGATGAACAAAAGAAAATAAGCATTTGTTTTAAACAAACAACTAGGTATCAACATAATTTTTTAATTGGGATATTGCTTAGGTTAAATGAAGAATTTGGTTATAACATGATAAAATATAAAGAGTTGCAGATTGATACATGTTTAAAACCCTATGATTGCATGTGATTATAATTATGCTAAAACATATAGACCATTATAGACTCTGTAATTAATGCATGTTCATTTCACATTCCCCTATCATAAGTAACACTTTTCGCTCATTACAATTCCAATTCATTTTCCCAAATTTCCCTTTTACTCCCATGCTTAATTATAGTTATGTAGTTGCAAAACTAAATTGATCAAAAGAGAAATGCTAACTTGTTCATGGTTAACTCTATTTTATGGCTGGATTAATATTGTTGAGAGTTAATGAGGTATTTTAAAAGATTATCATGGAAGAGAACAATCCATTTTACATGCCTTTCATACTTACTATTTTTCACTGATTACAAATCCCATCATTTAATCCCAAAACCCTTTCAAAATCCCTGTTCTAAGTGGTTGTTCGATTTGAGAACATGAATTGCATGATGATTTATTTCATGTGTATTATTATAAACAAATCCATGTTTAAATTATTTCTTTTTCAAATTTTTAGATGAATGATTAGTTGAACTTTGGATCTAGCTTGTGTAAATATATATCGGTATGAGATTTTTCAGCAAGGGAAGTCATGGAAGGAGAGAAAATAATAGAGTTAGATGACTAGGTCCTTGGTAAAGGGGTAATATGAGGCTATGATTTTCCATACATTTTTATGCAGATTCATATGAATTCAATCAGTTGTTGTAGACAGGTTTCCTCAATTTGGCTGGCCAACAAGCCTATAGACCTCCACTTATACATGAGAGACCTCATCCAAGTATCAATATTCCAATCTCAAACCATGTTTCTACTCCTCTAGTTAGACCATAACATGATGAATGGAAAAATGTTGTACATCTTCCTTTTGGATAGTCACATGGTTGGCCAAATATTGATCACCCTCAACAAATTCTTTTTCATTCCTGGCATACTTATTCTCCCTTGAATCAAAAACCTATATCCCAAGACTCACATTCCCATCATGCCAATGCTAAGATCATTGAACTTGAGGATAGTCCAAATAAGGAGAAAGTAGTAGTAGTTGAGTCAAATTCATCACATGAGTCATCACATTCAGTCACTTCACATGTGCATGGAAATCATAAGAAATCTACTAAGGAAGGTTTAGCAGTTGGGAGAAATGAAAGGGATGAAAGTAGTCATGGAAAGAGAGGAGTAGCCTCTCACAACAAATACGATTTTTCATGATTTTGTTGGCATTTGTATATGAAGTTATTTGCACTTCATTTTGGACAGCATGTTATTTTTGGCAGCTTATGATTTGGACAATGTATTATTTTTGAGAGCTCATAATTTGACAATTTATATTTTGGATAGTCTTATATTTTTATGCTATATATTTTTCATAGATCTACATGATGAATAAATTTGGATGAATTTAAATAATTGTTACATGGAGCGACAAGGGGATTCTTATGAAATTTCCATCTTATGCATTTTAATGACAGAGAGTGTATGATATGGTATGCTGATATGTCTTGCATATAAGGTGGAAGTTACAAGGATAAAATGGTTCATTAATCGATTTATATGAAATAGGGGGTCCCCACATACTAGATTTATTTATTTCCCTTATCATATTATTATTATTATTTATTATTAATTTACTTGACAACTCTCCTATTAACTAACTATCTGTTAGTTAATAAATTAACTAAAAGTGGTTGATTAATTCAAATACCTTGGAGATATTTAAAGGATCAAGATATACAAAGTAAATGGGGAAGACATTACTTTGATAAGATATTCTCTTACATTCAAGTGAGATTTCATTACTACTTCATTCGGCTCTGATTTCTAAGCTAAGACACTTCTTGTGATAGCAGGGTCTGTTGAAGCTGACAAAAAGCTAGGACCAAGAGGCATTGAATTATGATATGCTTCCAGGTTGATTTTCTATTTGATAGTCTATAGAATTCTTTGGTTTCTGTATTAGTTTCTTAGTACTAAATAAGATTCTTGTGCACAGTCATAACTGATTGTAAGATGTGGTTTTTTACTTATCATTCTTGGTCTGATCTGAAGGCACCATTGGCCTATGTTTATCTTTCCTTAGGTTCCTAGACTTACATATGTTACATACTTTGACAGTATGAGAAGTGTATTGGCTGTTACAGAATGAATGAATATAAAAATCATTGATGGTTTTGCAAATATCTTGGTCTCTCTTATTTTTATCATATTATGTGACTTTGCTTCTTGTTTAAATTATTATATTAAAAAATCATACTTCTTTATTTCAGTTTGCATTTGATAAATAAATTTAAAACAACAATTGGTATTTAAGTCAAATAACATGAAGGTTAATTGAACCTACAATAAGGCTACAAATTAGGGTAATAATCTCGGCTATCTTGTTTTATCCAATCAAGATTCGAAAAAAAGTTGTGAGGAGGACTTTCATTTCTTTTACTCAACACCCCACACATGTTTTCAACTTGGGGAATCATTATATGACTAGGGTAGCTTCAATGTGGCACAATTTTTCATGCTTAGGTAGAAGCCCCACCTTGGCTTCAACCTTGAAACATCCTAAAAGAATAAAAGGTAATAAATGGGCTTGGAAAAAAGTTGCATTGAAAATGAAGGTGCAACACACCCATAAGTGAGACACTACAACCTCTTGTCATGAACCCCATGCCCAAACATTTTCCCCTCATCCACAACACATCATCCACATGGCTTAGAAAGGGGTCCCCTTAGGAAACACCCCTAGACTTGAGGTACAATTCACCCAATAGGTTGTTTTGTCAACCCTACCATACCTAAACTTGGAAAATTGCATAGGGTATTTGAGCATTATTTTATTTTGATGATGTGGTTTGGATGTACTTTCTCAGATGCATCTTTCACTGATTTAATTTTCTCATCATGATGCTTTGAATTGAGTTTCTTGGAGGGTGTACCCATTCTTTTTTGTAGGACCCAACTAGTGGAAAGTTTTGGAGGAACAATCCTATCTTGGGCATCCATGGGGCTTGAATGCCACAGGTTGGATACCAAGGGCCCACATGCAAGATCACAGAGACATGCCTTTGGAGGATATTTCCCAGCCCCTACATGCCAAACGATTTGCTTGGAACAGGAAAAACATCACCTTCTTGCAGTTTGACGTCACGGATTACTAGGATGTGGTGGTGATGTGACACTTGGCACTTTGATGAGGAGTGGAAGTGCCATATATTATTTTAGGGGAAAGTTTTGACAAATGGGCTAATTTTCCATGGTTTTACCAAAAAAAGATTCGCTAATTTCCATTTATTCAAAATAACATTCACACAAATTCCATAGAATAAAGTTATTTTACCTTAAAAATCGCCAAAATGTTATAGAAACTATATAAAATTGTTAGAAATTTGAATATTTTTACAAAATTATCTCCAAACATTTTACATTTTTCATATTAAGGACTAGTAAGATTAGCCCGGTTTTCTACATTTTAATATAAATTTCCATCCTTAAAATTATCCCTAAGTGACACCCTGATTTAGTGGAGAGAGGTCCTAGCACCTTGGAGAATGGATTTTGGAAGCTCAACACCCCTTCTCCAATCTCAACGACTTGCCAAAAAATGCTAAAAGTTTCCTAAAAGGAGGGTGATGTCATGTTTTATGGTTTCTTTGATGTGCAAAAATATGAATTAAATAATATTATTTTGTAAAGGGGTAATATTAGGGCTGTTGACCCCTTATATTTTGGTTTACCCTAAACTATGTGGACAAACTATGTTTAAGACATTTTGTATAAATATAGCTCATTTGTATCTCATTTGAATCATAACTCTCCTTTGTGAGAGAGACTCCTTGGCTGAAATTTGCACCCTACTTGGGAAAATATCTTCATATCTCTTGGTTACACTCTCTTATAATGGTTTATATTTTTCTATTGGATGGATGATGATGCGCTATCTCTTGTAGAGGCTTATTTCTTTCTTTATTGTGGATTTTCATGGTCAAAAGGAGATTTATCTTGTTAATTCTTGGACTGGGTAAGGAATATCTATTGTTATTTCTTCTTTTCTTGGTTGCATGGTTAATTTTATAAGATTTTTGGGAGTATAAGAGAATACAACCCCACTAATCCCATCATCTTTTCTTGAAATGACTTGTTGCATAAAGGAATGCTAGGAGGAGTGAAAGGGTTTACACCCTCCTACGGTTTTTCCTATCTAGTTTAGCTTGCCTTGGGGAGTAAACGATCTTACACTCCCAAGGAAGTAGCTCAACTAGATATTTAAATTTTATGACTCCACAACCCAATAGCTAAAGGCACTAATATCCTTGCATTGGATAAACACACTCATTGCATTGGGATACATGAAATCACAAGATATTGAAATTGTCTAAGTTGGAATCTGTTGTATGTGCTTAAAGCTCACTAAGGCCTCTAAGGAATTTTATTTTGTCAAGGAATTCTTTGTGAAATAATAAAAAAATCTACAGCCACTAGGGATGCAACAAACCATAAAAAAATCTCTAAATAACTCATAGTTCAACCATAAAAAATTGTTAATAATTTACCCCTATAATCTACTAGTCTCAGCGCATCTTTTGGGTGGATCACTTGTGATTTTTGGTGGCTGAGTTTTCGGTTGTATAAAATTGTTTTCTACAGACATAAGGATGAAAATATATCTCTGCAATACGTTTCTATAACATCCTTACATTGATGCTAAAGTCTTATGCTTTGACACTTGAGTTGTACTAGTGTTTTGCTAACTTTTATCTTGCATCAGTCAATAGAATTTTAGCATAATTTTAGCAACTCTAACAATATTTATTTTTCTGATATATATCTCTGTTTACTACTGCAATTAGGGACAACAAGATTAACTTTATTTTCCACCTAATATATTGTTTGCATACTTGACGTTTATTGTGTCTTGGGCAGGTACAATCATTGTTTGTAGGTACTCATACTTCTTGGAAACCATTGACCACCAATGACACATGTCATTAAAGTAATTTTACACCTAGAAAATTAACCTATAGGGTCATCCATATCATCATCTCACTTTCCATGTCATTTCCCCCTAGGGTCACCAGGATTCCCCCCCTGAGGTGATCACTTCACCTCTAAAGTGACGGGAATACCTATCTAAGGTGATAGTGGGTATGGATTCTCTTAGTTGTCTTCATTTTGTGGTTTGGGTTGGGATTTTCCCAAACTATAACTTGTGCAATATCATTTTGGCATTGTTATCGTGGAGGATTTTGAATCCTTTTTTGAACCTTAAGGACACTTTGGAAAGTTATCCCAAAGCCTTCCCATAGCTTTCCTAGTGACTCAACTTAAATGAAATTCCCCTTCCACCCTTGATGATCTATTCTTGAGGCTCATATGGATACTCCACCTTCCAAGAACCCACCTTTCCCTGATTATCCCTTTCCACCCTTTGATCTCATATTAAAACTTCTTTGAAGTGTTTACCCATGTAATAGAAATATGTCTTTGTTGTGATTTCATGAGGCATACAAAGCCTTGGATGTTTGGTCTATTAATTGGTATACAAAAAAATTCCTAATGAAACAGTTGATTCGTGTCCCTAAGTTTGATGGTGATCCATCCTCAGCTACTGCACATGTCACCAAGTTCATTGAATTCCTCATACAATACAACATAGAACAAGAAGATGTGATTATAGAATTGTTTCTCTTATCTCTTGAAGAAAGACAAAGAGATTGGATCAGATATTCTTGTATCCCCAAAAATATTTCTTCCTCAATAATACTTATTCGATACTTCCTCAAGCATCAGGGCCATAAAAATATTGAAGACACTATTCAAGACCTCGAGGACATTCTTCAGGTATGCTTGTTTCTTTCAAAATTTATTGAAGGTTTGGTAGAAACATTTTTTCTAAAAACTGATGAAAGCACATTTGAAGAAGAAGAGATTGAGGATGATAGTAATGAGGAAGGTTTTGAGTGCCCCAAGGAAAAAATACAGGAAGAAAATGAGTTCTGTGAAAAACTACTTGAACACTTCCATGATAAGGACTTCATGGTCAAGTTTTGTGTGCAAAGAAATAAATAATACAATGATATCCTTAAAAATTATAAGAGGAAACCTACCATGAACATGGCGTGGGAGGTTTCCATTTCCTATTTTGGAGTAAAGTCACTATGTGACGTTGTGATTGGAAGGTATGGCTACCAGCAAGGCTTTACAACCCATGATCAATCATTATTGATGCCCAAAGAAGTATGCCAACTTGTTAGAGATCAATATTAGGATGGTGAATTCTTTGATTCTATTGAATATGACAAAGACTTGGTTGAGGAGTAGATCCCTGAAGAAAGTTACCAAAAGAAAAAATATCCTTCTGAAGATGAAGCACTTGTGTTGGCCCACCCCTTGGATGAAGACATCCAATATCCTATTACTCTTGTACATCAAAAGGGGAAGATGTAAAGTTACAATCCTTTTGAAAACTTTGATGATTATTTATTCCACGATTATGGAAATGAAGAAAGCTGCCAGAAGGCTCTTGATGAAGTTTCTCTTGCATAAGGCCTAAACAGTATATTGTTATTTACTTTCCCTTTTGACGAAGATGAAGTGGTCCAATTTTTTGAAGAATTAATGAGCTCCTATGATTCAGGTGAAATCATGGAACAACCCTCATATATAGTTGATGATCACATTGATGATTTCATATAGGGTGGGAGACATAGATGGGATTTTGGTCATTTCATTTTTCATAGAAACCCCATTTATGAAATTGAGGATAGCTCTCAAGAAAAATGGGTTAAGTTGTCATCATCAGAGGACTGGTATTCATGCATGTATGATTTATACGTTTGGAATCTTGGTGATGATATGGTTACAAATTTGTTCCATTCATTCGAGGATGACTTGTCCCAGCATAATCAGGGTGATATTGAGTCATCCCTTGATACATACCCTTTTGAGAATGCATATTTGTTCTATGATTGTTTTCATCCATTGTGCTGAGATTGTGATAGATTCTAGGACATGGCCATCCCAAAGCAGTCTGAGGTCCACACTACCAAATCAAAGTTATTTCATTTTGATACTTTGGGTGGAGATTTTCACACAAAGAAGAGATGTTTCCTAAGTCAAAAGAAGGATTGTTTATCTAGACATGAGACTGTACCTTACCCCATTTCCTCTCGTTTGGGAAATCATAAGTTTTTCTTATGATCTCTTATCCTTTCTCAGCCTTCAGGGAGTAGTGATTTTCTAATTGAATATGGATACAAATCATTTTCTACATATGGTATCCCTCATCAGAGATGGATTTATCAGGATTGTGGCTACACTTTCAGGTAGGATGACTAGGCTGATGGTTTCTCTTTCCAACAAGATTTTCTCCCTCCCACCCATCTCCGTCATTTTCATTTTGTCATTGCATATGTGTCTATTTATGCTCATGATCATTACGTTCTTGACTTATATTTGTTTAATTGCATAATTAATCACAAGGGGAGATGCTTTGATGAGATGATCACCTAGTTTCACTGGTTGGATGACATCACTTGACATTTCATGACCTAATATTCAGGGCCCCAAGGCCCCAGGTAAGTAGGTAGGTCATCCTGCTTTCCTTCCATTTTCATATTGATTTCTCATGATAGTTTAAATGCATTTCATATTTCATTTTTCTCCACTTGCATACTGATTTCATGCTTAGTTTATAATTTTTTTACAAAATGCTAAAATTTGCTTTTCTAGATTAGTTTCATTTTTGGATTTGATATATATGGATGAAGGGTGATAGAACCACCCTATATTTTACAGTGTGATGTTTCAGTGTAGGAACATGTCAACCAAGAGATGTTGCGGTTCTTATGCACTCTATGAAAATAACATTTCCTCAAGTAGGAGCCAGATGTTATCCCCAACTCCTAGGGATAATTAAGGACATGATATCTTGAGGCCCTCAAGTTGCAGACATGGATTACCAAGAGATAGATTGACCAAAAATGTCCAATTTCATAGATAGAGACCTACCTCACCACCATAGCTCCAGGTTCGTCATGACGGTATCCACCACATCAGCTGGCCTCCGAAAGATATTGGGTTTTTCTCCATGAGGTACAATTCATGTATTATGGTGAGATTCATTTCAATATTTGAGGCATTTGTGTTTTTACATCTATTACTACTTTTTATTGTGTGACATTTCCTTAGACATTGTGCTCTTTTCCCTATTTCACTTTGGTAGTTGACATTGCGCCTTATTAAGTGGGTCAACCTTAGGGATAGGTATGCTACTAGGAGGTCTATTTGACAAGTCATCATGCCATTCTTGACCATATTTGTCACTTTCCACACTTCATCCCCTCATATCCTCACCTTTTTGTCTTTATGAGTCTATTGACCCAAGAAGGGGTTGTCCCTCACTTCATGGGAAGAAGGGGCTGAAGGCCTAGAGTCTTGTAGCTAGAAAAAGATAAAAGACAAAAATTAACCTTCTATATTCTCGCAAAGGGATGTCAAGGAAAATGAAGTGTCTCTCATAAGAAACTAATTGGACCCATGAAAAATAAATATAACAAAATGCCAACCAGGGTGGAGCATGTGTGGGTGCTATTTTTATTTCTTATGTAGAAGACCCACACATGTTTTCAACTTGGGGAAGCATGATGTGACCAGGGTAGAGTCAATGTGGGCACCATTTTTATTTATTAGGTATAATACCCACCTTGTCTTCAACCTAGAAACATCCTAAAAGAATAAAAGGCAATAAATGGGCTTGGAAAAGGTTGCATTGAAAACAAAGGTGCACAACACCCTCTACAAAGGAACCCATAAGTGAGACACTACAACCCCTTGTATGTCATGAACCCCATGCCCAAAGGTTTTCCCCTCGTCCCTAACACATCGTCCACATGGCTTAGAATGAGTTCCTCTCGGGAAACACCCCTATACTTGAGGTACGATTTACCCAATATGTCATTTTGTCAACACTCCCATACCTAAACTTGGAAAATTGCATAAGATCTTTGAACATTAGTTTATTTTGATGAGGTGGTTTTGATGTACTTTATTAGGTGGATGTTTTATTGATTTTATTTAATCATCATGATGCATTGACTTGAGATCCTTGGAGGGTGTGCCCATTTGTTTTTTCATAACAAAGTTAGTGGACAGTTTTGGAGGAGCAAGCCTAGCTTGGGCTTCCATGGGGATTGAATCCCACATGTTGGATACCAAGGGTACACATGTCAAATCATGAAAACATGTCTTTGTATTCCTATAGAAAACCTTGGAGGATCTTTCCCAATCCGTACATGCAAAATTATTTGCTTAGAAGAAGAAAAATGTCACCTTCATGCAACTTGACGTCACACATGGGCTAGGATGTGGTGGTGATGTGATACTTGGAACTTTTATGAGGAGTGGCACCTTTATTTAGTGGAGAGATTTGTTATCACCTTGCAGGATGGATATTTGAAGCCCAACATCCCTTCTCCAATCACAATGACTTGCCAAAAAGTGCTAAAAGTTTCCCAAAAGGAGGGTGACATCATGTTTTAGGGTTTATTTCACGTGCAAAAGTATGAATTAAATAGTATTATTTTTTAAAGGGGAAATATTAGGGTTGTTGACCCATTATCTTGTGGTTTACCATAAACTATGTGGAAAAACTATGTTTAAGACATTTTTTATAAATAGATATCATTTGTATCTCATTTGAATCATAATTCTCCTTTGTGAGAGAGACTCCTTCGCTGAAATTTGTGCCCTACTTGGGAAATTCCCTTCATCTCTCTTGGTTAAACTCTCTTGTAATGGTTTATATTTTTCTATTGGATGGATTATGATGCCCTATCTCTTGTGGAAGATTATGTCTTGCTTTATGGTGGATTTTCTTGGTCAAAAGGATGTTTATCTTGTTAATGCTTGGACTTGGCAAGGAATCTCTCTTGTTATTGCTTCTTTTCTTTGTTGCAATATTAATTTCATACGATTTTTGGGAGTATAAGGGCATATAACCCCAATAAGCCCATAATTTTGTCTTGAAATAACTTGTTGCATAAAGGAATACTAGGAGGAGTAAAAGGGTTTACACCCTCCAAGGGTTTTTCCTAGCTAGTTTAGCTTACCTTGGGGAATAAAACGGATTACACCCCAAAGGAAGTAGCTCAAATAAATCTTTAAATTTTATGACTTCGCAACAAAATATCTAAAGGAACTAATCTCCTTGCATTGGAGAAACAAAATCATTGCACTAAGATACATGAAATCACGAGATATTGAAATTGTCTAAGTTGGAATTTGTTCTATGTGCTTAAAGCTCACTAAGGCCTCTAAGGCATTTTTTTTTGTGAAGGAATTATTTATACCATAATAATATATATATATAGACACTAGGGCTCCAAAAAAACCTAAACAAATACCTAAATAACTCGCAGTTCCACCGCCAAAAATTGCTAATAATTTACCCCTATAATCTACTAGTCTAAACACATATTTTGGGTGGATTACTTGTGATTTTTGGTGGCTGATTTTTATGCTGTAAATTTTTTTTTCTACAACCATAAGGCTGCAAATATATCTCTAAAATAATTTTCTATAACAGCCTTACATTGATGCTAAAGTCTTATGCTTTTACACTTGAGTTGTACTAGCATTTTTCTAACTTTTCGCTTGCATCATTCGATAGATTTTTAGCATGTTTTCATCAAATCTAACAAAATTTACTTTTATGATATATATCTATATACACTGCTACAATTAGGGACATCAAGCTTAATTTTCTTTTCAACCTAATATATTATGTGCATACTTGGATTTGCTTGTGTCTCAGGAAAGTACATTCACCTTTTCCAGGTAATAATACTTCTTAGAGACCATTGGACACCACCGATACATGTCATAAAAGTAATTTTCCACATAGAAACTTGAATGACATCCATCTCATAATCTCCTTTTATGTCTCATTTCCCCCTAGGCTCACCTAGATTCCCCCTTGAGGTGATCACTTCACCTCTAAAGTGACATGAATACCTATATAAGGTGATAGTGGGTAGGTGTTATCTTAGTTGTATCCATTTTTTGGTTTGAGTCGGGATTTTACCAACCTACAACTTGTGCGATAAAAATTCCAAAACACACAAAAGAAAATACAACAACATAGGGATCCAAACACACTATTCTGATACAAAAGTCAATTGTTGCACAAATCATTCCAATTCCATTGGATGAGTCTAAAACCCTATGGAAATAAAATAAAGAAGTAGACAAGACCCAACAAGATAAGCATCCTGAGTAAGAAAAATTGACCAACCATAATAAATTCCAGGAAATCATAGATGATATCACCAAATCAGGGTTCCATAAGGAAGAAAGAAACCCACCAAAAAATCCTCCTTCTAAAATCCCTCATAAAGACCAGTCGGGTCCTCCAGAATAGACCGCGAATATAGAGAAAAACAACACACAAGTTCAAGGGGAGAATGATGTAATAAAGGACTCTAACATGCAGAAAGGCGTAGGGGAGACTATTGAGAAAAACCAAGGGAAAATTGATACAAACAAAGGAAATGGTGTCATATCAGAGAAGGTGAAGTAACCTGCAAAAAAATGAAGCAAAAGGAAAAATACCATACATAGGAAGGACAATACTTCAAAGGCATTTGCATTCATTTCCTTCAGACCATTCGGGTGGATAGACTCCCCTACAGAAATTATATTCGACCCAACAGTCACATCAAATGAATATATGCTTGAATTATATTCTAAAGTGACTAAAGAAGAAACAAATAGGTGGAATAAATATCTTAGGGATGGTGCTTGAATGAAAACATGGGGAAATAAGGAGAAACAAGTTTTGAAACATTGCACTCAACTTGTCAAAGAAAATTTGGGTGTTGAACACCCGACAAAAGGGGTCGATCCCCTTTCTGCAATGAAGAGTCTGGTCGAAGTAGTTATATCCACATGTGCCAACGATCAATATGAAATAAAACACCTACAACAGGAAAATAAATAGCTCAAGCAGTTGCAAAACAGAATAATGAGTAATCAAGCCAGATTGGTGCAATAGACAACAACAATGTTGTAGTTTGAACACAGGAAAGTTAAGGAAATCCAACAACATATAGAACTGGATAATTCACTGGTAACGATTCTCAACACTATTCTTAGTAACTATCACTCATACTTCTTTTTGAATTAGAGAAAAATTTGGGCACAAAGAAAAATAATTGCTAACTTAAAGGAAAAATAGAGTACTCACATTCGACACAAAGTGTAAAGCAACCCTTGTAACCCACATCGCAAAAACAAAGGTGGTGGAAGAATATTTGTCAAAACATGAGAAAGAATGGTTTATAGAGGCAACTAAGTCCCAAACAAGGAAAAACAAATCTACCAAGAACCTGGATCAAATCAAAAATAAAATCAGGAAGCCAAAAATAACTTCGACCCTGAGTCGACTACTGTGTAGGAATCCCTCTTAACTGACAAATTAGATTTTCTAGGGAAATTAAAATTAGTGGGCATAGAAGCACAATACTCTATTGAATAATGGAAAATTTTCTCCCGCCACCTATAGAAAATAGCTCCTAGCATCTATCATATCGGATTTGGAGGTCTGCTAAATAAACTTGTAGAGAAGACGGAGGCCACATCGACAAAGACAACCAATCATCACTCAAGAAATATATAGGTAATCATATAAGGATTAGAATAATCACACATACAAGTCAAATTGACACTTATTCCACCAAATATAATAATGCATGAACGCGATATTCCTCAAGAAACAAATCAACAAAAAATACAACCAACAAAAAAGTCATGAACTAATAAGTGATAGATAGGTAAAGAGATTCGAGCATTGCTCGACACCATCATTTTTTTCTTCTCAATTAATATCTCTCTCTCTCATTCTCAATTTGTAAATATCTTGAAAGAGGATATAACCTATTGGTGAAAACCTATTCGGGGGATCCAACAAATTTTATCAAAATTTTCAATGTATTGGCCACACTCATCCCTTGCTGGGGATGAGAAAGGAATTGTGGGGGGGAGATTTTGTAGGGGCTAGTCGCCTTTGCCGACTAGACTGGCCAGTTAACTAGTCAAGTCAACTGCAGTAGTTGGTTAGGAAAGTTGGTAGAATAGACAGTTAGAGTCAATCGACCGAAAAATTAATAAATGTAACACATTGGTAATTGTACATCACACACACACACACACACACACACATAATGGAAAAAAAAGACTAATTTGGCTATCTAATAAAATGCATTGACGGTTCTCCCACTACTTGTGTATGCATGCATTAATTTCTATGTGTTTCTATATATGATGTTGTAGCATGTAGTTCTCTATGTAAGGATCCACTATTAGATTCTCGTACTTTACTTTATACTACAATAGGGGATTAGACCAAGTTTCTCACCTTGAAGGAGGAAAAAGGAGGCAATGTTGCTTTTGGAGATAATACTTCTTCAATGATGGAAAATGTACTATTAGTCTTTATAATGGAAATAATAAGACACATAATGTCTTGTATGTTGAAGGGTTAAAGAATAATATTAAAAGTGTTATCCAAATGTGTTATCAAGGTTATAACTTCACATTTCATTATAAAGGGTGTGAGATAAGGAAGGTAGCTTCAAGAAGACTAGTGGAAAATGCAAACAGGATCTCAAGAGATGTATACATACTCGATAAAGTCAAAGGCGAAAAATGTTGTATGGGAGTGATATCTCTCTCATCATGTCAGTAAAGGAAAGAACAATCTTAGGAGGACCATCCCTTTAAAATTTATGTCAAAGGGAGAGAAGTTGCAGATGAAGGAACAATTGAAGACACAAGGAAATTTGCAGATAGGGGAGTATCAAAATCGATGAAGGGTTGTCATCAATGACAAAGGGGGATATTGTTGGAAATATTGTTTTCATTGATTTCAAAGAAACATCAAGCCTACAATATGTTCAATATAAATATTACAAGCCAAAATATGTCCAAGATAAATATTTCAAGATGGATATTGTTGAAAGCATTATTTTTTGGTTAGTTTGGATACCCTATCTTTGAAGTAATTTTTACCCTACATACCTAGCTAAAATGGGAGAAAAATTTACATGGTTGGAAATATTATTTTGATACCTTTCTAATGGTGCATGGAATTCCCTCTAAATCCATACGAATGAGGAGATATGAATCTTTCTGTCCGACAACTCATCCATAAAATTGAGGTTGGCTCAACCAATATTTACAGGTCGGCCCTGAAAGTGGGGACAAAATTATTATAAATAAAGGATATATTCTCACATTTGGAGAGAAACCAAGAAAGATATCAAGTCTTAGGTGCACAAAAGTGATATAAGGTGTGATAAAGGTGTTGGGGTGTCTTTTTGGGATCTAAAGGTGTGCAAGAGAAGTATAAAGGATTTTCTTCAGGTATTTCTTGTTCTCAACGTGCGCTATGAAGGAATGAAGGTATATAATGTTTCTGTTAGTGGATTTTTTCATTAGTCGATGTTATCATCAATTTATATTTCCATAAACGGATGTTGTTTTCTATGGATTTTTTCGTTAGTGATTACATTCTAGGAATGATGCTACAAGGATTTCTAGGGTTTGAGGGATTGTATATGGAATGAATTATTTAGGTGAATTCTGCTAGAATTGGTAGCTCAGAGGTACTTCTGCATAGGCGGTGCCCAACATGTGGAAGTGACTGAGCACATTTCTCCCTAGTGACTTTATAATGTGTCTTTATAAATTAACTTTATAAAATTATTTTATAAAGTTGGGTATTTTAATTTTTAGATGTTAAAGTGACTTTATGATGTTATGGATCACTTTAGTGACTTAAGTGACCTCAACGGATGATTAAGTCATGACCATTGATATCAAGGGAGAGTGAAGAGTCACTCAAGGGAGATCAAGGGTTAGAATAGTTACATTTCAAATTTTCTTAAAGGCATCTCATGAGGGAGAGAGAGGGTGCACATCTTGAGAAGAGCTTGGAGGGAATGTGAAGGGTCACATTGTCCAAGAGAAAAATTTCTTTCTTGGAGGAAAAGAGTCACAATAGAGGGAGTTGGCATGCATCCCTAGGTGAGGGATAGGAATGCATTCCAAGGTATAATACTTCATTTAATTTTTTCTACATTGTAGCTACAGGAGGAGACCGTATAATAGTGATTGTTGGTCGTACAACAAGAGGAAAGGGACAAAAATTGAGGTCTATCTTATAACAACCGGTTGGATTTATTTTTTAGGAGATTTTGTTGAGTGAAACCTATTCTGCAAGGTACATTACAATGCTGAAATTTTATGGCACGATTTCCAAGACATTTTGATATTGTTGTTGACTGTACAGGGTTGTACAGGCCATACAAACAAGTCACACTTACAAATAATGAATTATGGCTGATTTTTCTAGAATAGTATCTTGTTGGAAAGTGAGATAAGTATTGTCTTTAAATGCTATTGTAAAGGATATTGTAAACTATGATATTTTCCACATATATGAATAAGAAATTTTATCCTTAAGATGTCATTTTTTCTGTGTATTCTTCAAGGGGATTGCCCATTATTTATGGTGCCAAATGTGTTATTTTGCCTGTTGTTATGAGTTATTTGAACTGTTGATTTAGTTTCATATCTATAGCATCTAGTGTTTCTACTCATTAAGTACCATTCTATATTGGGTTTTAATACTTTACTGTTGAAACTTAATAGGAGGTTGAAATCTAAGTTTGATATAGTGAGTTTTTGAGATATATTTTCAACATGGTAGAAGAGTTAGGTCTCTAAAATTCAGTGGGAGGCTTTGGAACTTGGGACAACAAGTGATTTGTTGGTGCATTTTCTTTGAATAAAGGGGAAAGAAGAGGTTCTTTTTCAGATGGATAAAGATGACTTTCAACATCAGGTTTGAAGATAGGTTGGAGGGGATCTCCAACTAGCTACAGTGGAAGGTTAGAATCACAAGTGTTCTTTAGAAGAAAAAGTTGCAGTCATTTGAGAATGCCATAGTGCTAGTACCTGCATCAGATCCCATGAAGTGAAGGAATCCTAAACTTAGATTTGGTTCAGATAGCCCTCATAGGCTTCACCAAGGAGTGGGAGGTTTTCATTGTAAGGTACTAGGTCTATTATATTAGCAGAGAAGAGAAACAATGAAGAAAATAACACTGCAATAGCAACAAAATATGGAAATATTACAGAGATAACAATAGAACAACAAATTATATGGAACCACAACACCATAATTATACCTTTATTGATAGGAAACATGGTTCACTTGACTGTCTGAGGGGGAAACCTACAACAGAGGAGAGCTCTACTATAATAATTCTTCAAGACAAAACTTCTCATACCCTCTACTCCTATTTATGCTAAATCTATCTATCAAAAAGAATAATCTAGAGGAAGATCCTTCTAGAAGCATAAGCCTCTATTAGGTCTTCTTACATTTGACTTATTCCTCCTTATTGCTAGGCCTTATTAATATTTATCTTTATTACATGGAAATATATTATTCTACCCACTTGAGGGGTTAGGTAGGTTAAGTCCCTAACATGCCCTCCCCCTTAAAATCATTCTTTTCCTCAAGGATTGAGATGAGGAAATTGTTGCATAATGTTAGTGGGATCCCAGGTGGCATCTACTAGAGTTGTATCTTTCCATTGGACTAACACTTCATTGATGGTGTTCTAATGAAGATGATGCTAACGCTAGTCTAAAAATTCTTGTGGCTGCAACCATATGGATCCATCTTCATCCAACTCGAGAAGGCTAGTTTGAGTTTGGAACTTAGTTCCAATCACCCTCTTTAAGTAGGAGACATGAAAAAAAATACGAATCTTAGAAGGAATGGGAAAAGATAACTAATAGGCCACCTATCCCACATGCTTGAGAACTGTATAAGGAGCACAAAATTTGGGTGCCAGTTTCTGACAATGTTTGACCTTGAGTGAAGTTTGATTATAAGGTTATAGTTGAAGAAATACTTGGTCTCCTTCAACAAATTGACACTCGATGTGACCTTTATCGACTTGTTTCTTTATGTGATTCTGAGCCATCACCAAATTCTCTTTGAGGGTACATAGAATAGCCTCTTGAACTATAAGCGTTTGGCCAACCTCCTGGACCTTCGATACACCTGGCATGTAGGAGATAATGGAAGGTGGATCTTATCCATATATTGGTTCAAAAGGAGTCATGTGAGTAACTATATGGTAAAAAGTGTTGTACCACCATTCAACTAATGGTAACCATTGATCCCATTGATTTTTCCTTTTAGAGTAAAAACACCTCAAATAAGTCTCCAAACACGTGTTGACAACTTCAGTTTGACCATTAGTATAGGCATGATAGGAGGTGATGAGATGCAATTGGTTGCCTTGTAGCCTGGAAAGTTCTTTCCAAAACTTGCTGGTGAAAGTTGGATCTTGATCAGAAACAATAGAATGAGGTATGCCATGAAAATTTGAGCCACAATGGATGTGATAAAAGGGTGTTGAAGAGCACAAAAATGAGCATACTTGGAAATATGATCAACGACCACCATGATGACCAACTTATTTCCTAATTTAGGTAATCCCATGATAAAATCCATAGAAATATCCCTCCAAATAGCGGGTGGAATCAGAAGTGGTTTGAGTTTTCCAGGAGCTTTGATTGTTTCACCCTTGTTGTGTTGCGAAACATCACATTCTTACACAAAAGTGTGAACATCCTTTTTCATACCATCCTAGAGAAAATAATGTTTGACTTGGTCATAGGTTTTGGTAAACCCTGAGTGCCTAGCTATAGGTGTATCATGAAGCTCAGAAAGAACCATGGATTTAAGATGTGACTATTTACTTAAATACAAATGGACTTTGTAGTGAAGCTCATCCTTGTGCCAAGAGTACCCCAGGGAAACTGGAGAATTGGCTTGCAATTGTTGGATTATATGTGGAATTTTAGGATCTTGTAGCCATTACTGGTGAACATCTTGGATTCAATCTGGTACAATGAAAGAGAGGGAGAAAATGGATCCTTCATCTTCATATTTTTGAGAAAGAGCATCAACAACCAAATTTTCTTTGAATTTCTTGTAAATGTTCTCATAATCACATCCAAAGAGCTTAGTTACCCATTTTTGTTGCTCCGGGGAGGATGTTCGTTGCTCCAGAAAAAACTCGAGGATTTGATGATATGTCTTAATTTGGAAGCGTTGACCCAAGAGATAAGGGTGCGAGAGATCCATTATATGAAAAATAACCAACATTTCCTTTTCATAGATTTATTGGCCCAAATGGCCTTTTAACAATTGTTTGTTGGTAAAGGACAAAGGTCTCCCTATTGGATAAGGACTACTCCAATTCCTATCCCATAGGCATCACATTCTAGGACAAATGTCTTTGTGAAATCAATAAGGGACAATACCAGAGTAGTACACATAGCCACCTTCAAGGCTTGAAAGGCATGATCAGCTACATGAGTCCAAGTGAAAGAATTATTTTTAAGGAGAGTAGTGAGAGGTGCTGCAATATTTCCATAATTCTAAACAAACTTTCTATAATAGGCATTTAACCCATAAAACCACACAATATTTTGATAGTCTTGGGGCGAGGCCAATCCTGCATTGCTTGAATCTTTTTAGGATCCACCCAGACACCAGCCTTGCCAATAATATAACCCATGTACTTGAATTTTGAGGCACCAAAGGAACATTTAGAGTGTTTTAGGAAACTTTGGTGTTGAGAGAGTAGATGGAGAAATTAATCCACATGGGAAATATGGGATAGCCAAGTTTTACTATAGATGAGAATATCATCAAAGAAAACTAAGACAAAAGGTCGGAGAAAAGGATGGAAGACATGATTCACGAGGATTTGGAAGGTGGAGGGGGCATTACACAGGCCAAAGGGAATGACCAAGAACTCATAGTGACCCTCATGAGATCGAAATGTAGACTTGGGGATGTCAACTTATTTCATATGTATTTGGTGTTTTCCAGAACACATATCAAGTTTAGTGAAGTACTGAGCACCACTCAGCTCATCCAAGAGATCATCAATGATAGAAATGGGAAACTTGTCCTTGATGGTGAGTTTATTAAGGGAATGAAAGTCATGACACATGTGGAAAGTACCTTATTTCTTAAGTACCATGACCACAAGAGAATAATAAGGGCTGGTACTGGGGAAAATAACACTTGCTTGGAGAAATTCCTGCACTATTTTCTCAATTTCATTCATTTGGGAAAAGGCATGATGATAAGGGAGAACATTGGGAGAAAGACTTCCAGGAACAAGGGGGATGAAATGATCATAAACACCATGAGAAGTAGGAAGTCCTCGAGGAGTGGAAAAAATATCTTGATGTGTGGAGAGGATAGCTTGGAGGTTAGGATGCATAGAGGGTGTCTCAACTGCTTGAATATAATGGAGTTGAGAAATAATACCAGAGTGGCCTTTCTTGAGGAGATTTTCCATGTGACGGGAATTGAGGATCTCGAGAGAACCAACTGTGAGACCTTGGAATTGATACCTTTGTCCCTCCTATTGGAATTGCATGATTAATTCCTTAAAATCCATAAGAATGGGACCCAAAGTGTGTAACCATTCAACACCTAACACAATGTCACAACCACCCATTTCAATGACAAACATATAATATTTCAGGTAGTAATGTCCAATTTGAAGACGTACATTTTCACAACACCCACCAAATTTAATGGACCCACCATTGGCTATAAGGATTTGAAAATTATTGACAACATGAATATAGCAGTTGGTTTCCTGGATAATGCGATGATGAATAAAATTGTGGGTGCTAACACTATCAAGAATTATGATGACCTTCCTATGATTAATATATCCGATGAACTTGAGGGTTTGTGGAGAAGAGAAGCCAATGAGGGCATGCAAGGAAATGAATGGTCCAAATTTAGGTGGGTTAGTAGGATCCTGGGCAACATTGGGAAGGGAGGGATTTTCAACAAGGGGAATTGTCACATCTTCTTTAGGAACATCTTCGGAAATGGCCATAATTTTTTTTTGTTCCTTACACTTGTGCCCCATAAAATATTTTTCATCACAATTATAGAAAAGACCCTTTGGTTGGAGTTCAAAAATTTCAACCTAGTTAACTTCTGGACCTTGAGGGGAGTGATAGGGGGGTTAGGATTTCCGATTAGTGGGTCGAGGGCGAGGAACAAAAGAGGGGTTTTTTTCTCTAGGTAAAAACAACTCGATGGGCCTCTTTAGCACGTTCAGTAGCTTCCAACCAAGTCCTAGGATGGGCCATGAGAATCTGGGATTTGATTTCATCCTTTAGGACACTAATAAAGAATTCATGGAAGAATGCATTTGACATGCCCTCGGTTCGAAACGCCAAATGTTCAAAAGTAGTTATAAAGTGTTCCACTGTGCCTGACTGTTTAAACTTGGTCAAATGACTAAGATAGTGGGTATCAGTGTCAAAGTGGCCACAGAGCACTGCAACAAACTGGGTCTAGGAAATATACCTGTGATGTGAATTTGTATGCCATTGCCACCATTTCCATCATTTAGGATCTATATGTAGGACAACATAGTGAAGTTTGGACAACTCATCAGTAATACCATCTAGAGAAAAATAACTCTCCATTTGAGTGACCCAACCCATAGGATCAGAGCCATCAAATTTATTGACCTAAACTCAAGGAAGATAGGGGTCATGATGAAAGGAGTTGGATTGAAAATGAAAAGAATGAAAGGAATCGACAACAACTGGTTGGTCCGAGGAGGAAGGACCGAGACTGTGGTTCAACAATTGGTTGACAATAGACTGGAGGGTGTTAAATTGGTTCATGAATTTGGCTTCCATGGTGTCAAATGTGTGCTAGACTTGGGTCTCAAATTGTGCAAGGTGGGAATTGGTAGAGCCAATCTCATATGTCACATGTTGGGTGGAGTCCTGGGATTGATTGATGGAAGCTTACATGCATTGGTTGCGAGTGGTGTACATTTAGAGAGGGGGAGGGAGGATAAGGGAAAATGGGTGGGTGGGACCACAAAAAAGGACTTATGAGTGATAAATACCATGATTATCAGGGCGAGAAGGGAAATATGATGGAATAGGTTGAAAAATAGGGAAGTTGGGAAGGGGTTGGGTCAACTGATAAAAATGATTAAAAATGAAAGGTAAGACTGGGATAAGGAGAAAAGGGGAATCCAATGGGATAGGTCCCAAATAAGTGTGTTGATAGGAATAATAATGCAATGACAAAATTCCCAAATGCTTAACAGGAAGAAATGTGTAGTAATTTTGCAACCAGAATGCAGAAGGCNGTAGGGTATTCATGGTTTTTACAGAGAAGGGTTTTCCTTGTGTTATATCTCTATGATATACATGCAGGGTCCAATAGTATTAACTAGCCCAATATCTCATGGTGCCAACTAAGGAGGCTAGACTGTTCCCTTAGTTGTACTACCCAACTACCCAGGTACTATAGAGTAAATTTGATGCAGGAGCATCTACGACTCCCACGAGTGAGCCAGCGCATGGAGGGAAAGAATATAGGTGGACAGAACCAACGCATACCTTTTTGAATCACGAGGAAGATTGTTGCGCCGTCGTTTTGGATGAACGCATCCATATGAAGCGCACTCGTATGATATCAAAGATAAGAAGGCATTTATTTAGTTTCAATACTGTTAGGTAGGAGTTAATGGTAGATTAGACAGTTTTGACTCTTGAGAGGGAAAACAAAATATAGACA
>SNQJ01S0032803.1:33169-45602 GCA_010110895.2 Picea sitchensis | reverse complement strand
GGAAACCTCAACAGAGCTTCAGAAAAAGACAACTACCCAATTCCTCCAATGGAGAAATTCTTGCAGACCGTGGTTGGCTCTGAGATTTTCTCTTTACTAGACAATTTCTTAGGTTACAACCAGGTTCTAGTTTCTCAGGAGGACCATTTAAAAACTACCTTCCGAACCAAGTGGGGAACTTTCGCTTACAAACGCATGCCCTTTGGGTTAATCAACATAGGGGAGACCTTCTAGAGAGCCATGGACATAGCATTTCAAGGACTGATTAAAAAACGTGTCGTGGTTTATTTGGATTATGTAACAGTGCATTCAAAGAACAAAGAGGAACACATCCAACACTTAACCTATATTTTTGAAAGGTGTAGGAAGTACGACATATCCTTGAACCCTAAGAAAACGCTTTTCGGTGTTGAAGAAGGTAAGTTGCCAGGCCACATTATATATCAAGCAGGCATTCGCATGGACCCTGAGCGAATCAAAGCTATAACTTAGCTCTTGTAACCTCACAAAAAAAAGGAAATGCAATCTTTCTTTGGGAAAATCAATTTCGTAAGAAAATTCACCCCTCATTTCATCGAGACTATCAGACCATTAAAAAAAATGATCCGCAAAGATGTCAAATTTAAGTGGGATGATGAACGAAAGGATGCTTTCAGCAATATTAAGACTGCGATATCTCAGGCTCGAATGTTGTGAAGCCCTGATTTTAGTAGAGATTTCTTCCTCGATACTTTCACCTCTGACCAATCGTTAGCTGTAGTATTGACTCAAAAGGATGATGAAAAAAATGAGGCTCTAGTGTCGTTCATGAGCACTAACCTCCAAGGAGCTGAACTAAATTATCCTACCATCGACAAACAATCTTATGGGGTTTATAATGCAGTAAAACATTTCAAATCTTACATCCTCAAGAATCACGCCAAAGTAATCGTGCCTCACCCTACAATTCGATCCTTATTACTCAACAGGAGATGGGGTAAAGAAGAGGAAAATGGATGGAAATATTCCCAGAATTTGATCTAGATATAAAACTTACTAAACCAGTCAAAGGACAAGGGTTATGCAAACTGGTAGCTAAAGCTCAGGACCAATTAAATGAAGACCCTGGATGGGAGAATTAACTGGCATTATGGTGTGGTAAAGCTTCATACATCTCCCTAGGGAAAGAGTCTTGGTAGGAGAAATTGACTTATCTCCTACACGATGGGACTTGTCAAGATGAAATCAGCCCTA
This sequence comes from Picea sitchensis, assembly GCA_010110895.2. Classification (NCBI taxonomy): domain Eukaryota; kingdom Viridiplantae; phylum Streptophyta; class Pinopsida; order Pinales; family Pinaceae; genus Picea; species Picea sitchensis. The sequence continues at coordinate 44,369 of SNQJ01S0032803.1, read as the reverse complement.
GGGAAAGGATATCTCTCAGGTAAAATATGCACAATATCACCTCATAAATTCAGTACTCTTTCAGATTAATTATGATGGGGTACTTTTGATATGCCTCGAATGTAAAGATGTAGATAAGGTTCTGAAGGAGTTCCATGATGGCCCTGCTGGTGGAAATTTTGCAAGAGACACCACCGTTCATAAGATACTGAGAGATGACTATTATTGGCCCACTTTGTTCAAGGATGCTCACACATATGCTGGAAACTGTAAGACGTGTCAAATAAGCGCAGGGAGGGAAACGAGAGCATTTGTCCCACACCAACCAGTGACCGTTTCTAGGCCTTTTGAGCAATGTGGGTTAGATATCATAGGAGAGATTACTTTGCATTCCTCAAAACAACATAGATATATAGTCACTACCACTGATTATTTCACAAAATGGGCATCAGCCATTCCTCTGACTCATGTAAACGAGAAGATGGTAATCCAATTAATAGAACAACAAATGATCACAAGGTTCGGTGTCCCTTCTGTTTTTGTTTTTGATAATGCAACTTAATTTTCTTCCACCTTATTAACAGAGTTTTCCCTATACAAAGGAATCATAATTATATACTCTTAAAATTATTATCCACAGGGAAATGTAGTGGAAGAATCAACTAGTAATAACCTAGTAAGGATATTGAAGAAAACGGTTGCATAAAACTCAAGGAATTGGCATAATCTACTCCATAACTCTTTATGGGCAGATAGAGTTACACCCAAGGAAGATATAGGGAATTCCACTTAATTTATAGTGTACAAACAAGAAGCCATTCTCCTGAATGGATTAAATCTTCCATCTCTTCAACTTGCTCAGGAGTCCAAGGGGCATCCCTCATCAACCTTACAACAAAGAATTGACACCCTGCTCATGTTAGTGGAAGAAAGGGAGAAAGATAAATTGAAAATCATATCCCACCAATAGGTAGTTAAAATATGGTTTGATAAGCATAAGGCTAAAGAGAAGAATTTTGACATAGGAGACCTAGTCCTGAAGTGGGATAGAGAAAACGAGCCTAAAGGAAAACATTCTAAGTTTCAGAATCTATGGCTTGAACCTTCCGGGTGGCCGAGAAAATTCGGGTAGGCACTTATCGGTTACAGAATCTAAGGGGGGAACCTGATGCCTTCACAGTGAATGGCCNCTATAATATATATATATATATATATATATATATATTATGTTTTTTGTGTGTATTTTCATGATTTTTTGGTTTTATCTAGGTCGATTGCGAAATTCATGTTTGTTTTATTTTACTATTTGGACTTCTGCGCTTTTTAATATTATGTCTAACAAGACAATGGTTGACCTCAAATCATGTGACATAAAAAACTCTCTTCCTAACTCATTTCTCACATACAAACACGAGAAGCACTAGGGAACCTACAATTGTTTCGAGGGGATCTCTATTGCGGAGATGAACAACTTTGGAGAAATGTCAGAAGTGTCTGTCTGGTGGTCTGGTAAAAACTTAAGGGAAAGATGACAAGCCGGAAGGGACTACACACACCTCAAAGACATAGCTAGTAAGTTTCACCTTAACCACCTCATCCTTTTTGCAAATAATAAACATCCTCCTCTCCCACTCGCTCAGGGCATTCTGCCGAAATAAAAGTTAGCTATATCAAATGAGTGCATAGTAGGGGAGGTATGCAGATATCTCCATTGGGTCAATGGACACTCACTGACAATGGAGCAAGTTCTTTGACATTGGTGTGACTCCGTTGGGGCTATGGACGCTCACTAGCAATGGAGAAACACCATAGAAAATGAACGAGGATAACTAAAACTCCTAGTGCCCATGAATGATCTACTTGAATCTTGTCAAAAGAGGGCATGAGTAAGGGTTATAGGAAAAGAAGGTGAAATAAAGGTTAAAAAAACCCACAAGAAGACCCGAAGGCATCAACTGGGGAATTTCAAATGTAAGGTTAAAAGAGGCTCTGATTTAAAAACAATTAATTTCTCCACTAGCTTTCGCATCGGCTGAGCCCGAAGGAGGAACAAAGATTCTTCTTTCACCCAGTAAGTCGCCATTTGTTGAGCACTCAACACACCCTAAAAATCCTATGTCAAATTTTAATTTTTGGGTGCCACTTGATCATTGTGCACTGTCTAATTCCACTTCATTGTGAAAAATGTTTCCTCTTCTTATTGTTGGCCCTTGACCAGGTTTTGATGATACTTGGTCATAATTGACCTATTTTTGGGCCTTCGACAGGATGTCGAAGATAGAGCACAAGACGAAGCAAAGATCGTGGGATATCGACCCCTTTTTTAGGCCTTTTTGGGTTTTGGGATTATGTAACGGGTATGGGAATGTTGTCCCATGGGTTTACCCATGCTTAGGCCCACTTTTGTAATATATAAATAAGTAGCTAGGCGAAGTAAGTAAAGAGCTACAAGTTTGATCTGTGTGATCGAAAGTGAAAAGTGTTTAATAGAGATTTCTTTTATGCATGTTGTGTAGGACTTGCAGAGATAAGTGCAAGTAGTTGTAAGAAGGCTTTGATATGTAACCTGTCTCAAGGAAGGAGGATATAGCGAAGTGCATAGATCTCTTGTCCTATGCGGATTAGGGTTTTTGAAGTTTTGTGTTGTAACTGATTAACAAAAGATAATAGAAGAGAAGAAGAGTTGGTGGGCGTAGCCCCAAGGTGGGGGTGAACCACGTATATGTTGTGTTTCTCTACTTGGTGCAGTGTATTGATGTGTTTCTGTGTGATTTTATTAGTGATTTATGAATGTTAGATAGATATGTTGTTTCTTTGTGCTTAATAAGGTGAATGAATGCTAGTTCTAAACTATGTGAGTATTCTTAGTGCTTGAATCTGTTGGATCTAATGAGTTCCTTTCATGCTAAGTGCTATTAGATGTTGGATCTGGTTAATTACTATGATGCTCTATAATTAGGGTTTGTCTACGATGTTACCAAGAACTGAAGCTTGATGAATGTTGACTGCTAAGTGCTCTATTAAGTGTATGAATCACAGATATGTGTCCTAGATAAGGTTGCAGACATCTGAGTCATGCAACCATCCCTGCCTCTACCTTGGATAAGACTTCACATGCTTCGTTGGTGTTGCCAAAAGGGTCGGTAGTTAGGGTTTTGTTGGTGTGTTGTTATAGCATTGAACCTTGGGTCTACCCCTATGCCAAAAAATGGTTTCGTTGCCGGGACCTGAAACTGTGATTGCTGGGAACCGAGGAAGAAGAAGTTTTGTGTGAATATCCGACCTGAAATTGTGAAAGTTCTATGTGTAGATCTGTCTCTCTAGTGCACAATAATCTACCTGATCTATGAATCTTTTTGCCAATAAGGGTTAGATCTAAAGAAAAGAGGTAATGTCTGCAATCTTTGTTCTCTGATAAAGGTAAGAATAGTGAAAAGTTTTAGATCTGGAAGATTTGTGCTTTGTGGAAATAAGATAAGTAGAAATTTTTGTTTCTAGAGTATGGATCTAGGTATGTTTGATAAGATTTGTCCTAGCTTGAAAACTAGGGAACTGATAGATGAAAGAAGATTTGATATAAGTAGATTTGATAAGAATAGTGAAAGATATGTTATACCTATGCATAGAGAGAATGTTTGGACTAATATATGGATGTAGGATCTTAGAAAGAATTTTTTGTAGGTTAGCTACTCTGATCCTAGCGTGCAATACATAAAAGGTTGGGGATCATTTAAGAGAAAGAGAGAATTAACTCTTTGTTACAGTTGCAGAAAACTGGGACATCTTGCTAAGGAATGCCTTGGAAGAAGACCTAGTTGTCTTTGATGTAAAGCTACGGATCATGAAGTTTTAGACTGCCCTAGAATGATTGTTAAGGTTGAAAGGATGAATATGGGACAAGAATACCATGAGAAAGGTCAAGAAACTGAAACCAAGACAGAACCCCAGAAAGAATCAGAGAAAATATTACTACAGATGAAAGAAACCTTGAATGACCACCGAAATAGCATCTTATCATAGATCTTCAAAGAAAATGAATGCATAGAAGCAAGAATAGGAGACTTTGAGATTGGTTGTGTTTAGGATGAAGAAACACAGGTGAATATTATGATAGAAATAACTTGGGAAACTTTAGGAAATCTGCTATGATTCCTTCACTGTGAGGAATCAAATTATTCAGAGGAAAGTTGATAAACCTATGTGGAAATCTCACCCAGATATCTATGAGTGCCAATGGAACTTCGATAGAGGAAGAATTTGAAGTTGTTAAATTTATTGAGGACAATGCTCCATTTTCTATGTTACTAGGAAAACCTTGGATTGAGAGAGATCAGGCCAGAAGGAAAGAAGAAGAAATATTACAACAAAAGAATCAAGAGTTAAACGATTTCATGTCTAGGAGGATCGCACACTTGATTGAAGAACAAGAGAACCAAGTGAGGCTATTTAAAAACAAAGACTTGGATGTCGAAGCTGGAAGAACACTAGAATACCCATAGAAGACTGAAGTACCTACCCCAGATAAGGAAGAAGTACTACCCTTGAATTTTAGGAAATAATCTCAATAGTGCAAAGTTACTCTGCCAAAAGAAGATAAGAATCAGAATGGAAAAAGGAATACCGAGATAAAGTTCACTGGAAAGAAGGCCTGAAAACTAAGTAAGAAGAGAGCTAAGACCGAAAAGTTACAGAAAGTTCCGGAAGGAACTTCAGAGAAGGGAAATTTGCAAAATCGGAACTTCGCTAGGATATCAGAACAATGTCACATGACACTTTGCCATGGTGAAGCAATATAGTCATTGGAAACAGTATAACCGTTAGACCGACAACCCGAATGGAAATAAATGCATTTATGGTTAGACAACTCGCCACCAAATCATTGGGACCATGTCGTAATGGACATAATTGAGTTAATGAAGGCTTCTCGACCGTTGGAGAGATCCGTTGCCAATTTATCTATTTATCCCATTGTGCCATGCACCAAGAACACTTTTTCTAACTGTGAATTTGAGCCCATAGATTAGTTTATTCTCACACAACGATCATCATGATCTTTCCATCTATCCCATTGCATTGAGATATTTCTCTTCGAACCCGAGATTTTCAACCTCGAGCATGTATGTCGGATGAGTTCAGCGTTGCAGAGAATATTGTCGAGGAAGTTCTGATCAACATCATGACTGAAATAGTAATGTTGATGTCTACAGGTATATAAGCATCATCGAAGAGAGGAGTGCAAGCCTCTCCATCGATTGCTCGTGGATCGAGGCCATCCCAATCGAAAAAAGAGAAGAGAACCAAGCACATAGACAACTTAGCCAATGCAAAGTTGATCCCGACCATTTTACCTGAATAAATTCCGCCTCTGGCCAGCACAGCGAGTTGCGATAGTGTGCCAAGATATTTCAATTACACCATGGTTACTGTGTACCTCCTGAAGGGGATATGTGTAGTTTGAGCATAGAAGGACAAGATCACAACGTTCAAGTTAAGTGACTTCAACCTTGGAGATCGCAATAATTATAGTACACTCACTCCATTTAAATACCTGACCAGAATGAAGGGGAAGAACTCCAAGATAATCCCTCAACCATGGACTATGAACCTCGTGCAATCCACCCTTCTCAATGTCATGAAAATCCCACACTTCGAAAGGCACCAAAAAGTCAATGCCTGTGTCAAGCTTCTACTATCGTGTTACCATGGCGGCTATTTATGGCTAGACTGTCATATTACAGTCAATTTGACATTGATCCATAGGATCACAGGGTTGAGTATGCAAGGACCTGATCCATAGGAGCTCTATCCAGGAAAAGACACATATCGCACACTATCACAAAATATCAAGGATACATATGACGATGTGGATAAGGGGACACAAGGCTACAAGGTATCCTCCATGTAGAATGGCGAAGTGTGCCTAGCATGTAAGTTAATAGTTGGAAATATGATTCGAAAGAACAGACCCACGCAGGTCACAGATTCATCGTTGACCTCGCAGGGAAGTGTGTAGAAGGTCTACAGATGAACTGGGCAAAGTACCTAGTCAATCAGCTTGAGCTAGACTGTCGTGAAGCGCAGGATCGGGGCTATGAGTTCCAATTTAGCTAGCTCCTGATCCTCATCGCCTTTATTTCCTGGGAGATGTCAGAATGTGTGACCTTCCTGGATATAGAACCGTTTGAGCCACTTGCCGTGAATTTCACTATGCTGTGGTATTCAAGTGATATGAACAAAAGTGGAAGTCGAACGCTATTTTTCATACCTACTACCTTCAGCTGAAAAGATCCATAGAAGAAGAACCTCGCATGACTTTGAACACATTACAGGACTCTGATGATCTTCTGCATAGATCAACACTTCATCTACCTTATAGCACGAGCTGATGAACATAAGGAGCAGTTGCAGTCGTACTACAAGCTCACGGAAGAGGATCTTGAGAATATCACTAAGGACTAGTCGACAGACCTCCTCATTCTAGCAGACCCTTCAGAGATGTCCAACCCTGACAACCCAGAAATCACGCATCATACACCTAAACCCAACAAAATTAAGAAGACCGAAGAGCTACAATACCTAAGCAACACCTTAGGAAAGACTACTTCAGTATCACCTACCTGAGGGGGTGAGGAGGAAGAAATAAATGGCACAGGAGTTGAATAGAAGAAAGGAAAAGTAACACCATCGAGATATGAGACAGATCTCCTAAAGAAGAGGAAGGTTTGTCCCCCAAAACCATATTCCTGGAATAACTTGAAAGCCACCGTGACCAAGATGAATATTGTGCCTACTGTTGATGATTTTGATTTCATCATCGCAGCGCTAAATGACGTCTCGCTAGAAATAGCAGAGAAGCAAGAAGCTAAGCAAGAAGAAATGTATGACAGACTTAAGGTCGAGTTCTGAGGGGTACAACAGGACCTTCAGTCCAGCCGCGCAGTTTCCATTGCACCCCTATTGTCAGGAGAACTAGAGTTGTGGGATGAGCCAGACCAACTCCGTCGATTAGCTGATGGGGTCGAAGCTCGTATTCTTCATGCACAAGAAGAAGCTGAACAAGCTACCCAAACCTTGAAGCAAGTACAGGGTGACATTGTAGAACAACGCAGAATTGTAGAAAAGGAGAAGCTTTCTCTCCAGGACAAGTTTGATGAAAATAAAGCACAGATGTAGCAAGAGAAAGAACAATTTCTCACAAGGCAACTCGAAGTAAAAGAAGCAGTCAATATGGAACTTTGCTCTGTGAAAGGTTTAGAGCCATAGGAAGAGGACTGAGTTGAGCATCAAGTAGAGAATCTAGCAGAAGTTATCCAACAGATACAACAAAGAATAGCATATCTAGAGCTCCACACAGTGCCCAACACTCCTTAGGATGTAAGAGATCAAAGATAAGCAACTGCCCGAAGCACAGTTGAGAGAATAAATCCGTTGCCATGGAATGCAAGCAACTCAATGATTTCATTGCCCAGACTTATGAGAAACTCACTGAGAATGTAGAACTGAAGACACTGGAGTCAGAACTCTAGGAGGCAAAGAAACAAGCAAAAACAATACAGGCATAGTTGAAGCCCTTGTCATCTATTGAAAGAATGAAGCGATCCCAAGAGCAGTGCACTACCTGGCAACAAGTTCACACTGTTAAGAGAAAATACATGGAAGTGGATCAGAGGCTCCAACCTATATAGGATGAGGCTTACCAACTGTCCACAAAGATAGAAGGCCGAGGAGAAGAACTGGAGCAAGTTGTTACTACATTTGAACAATGCCTAGAGGGACCCGTGAATGAGGCAGTCATCCAAGAATTTGCAGAACAAAAGGTCATATCACAAAAATAAGTCGAAGAAGCTTAAGCCAGCCTCAAGGATTTCGAAGCAGAATTATCGCAATCAGATTGAATTGGGACGCGTCACATGTGAATGTTGGGGGCTTGTTGGCCCTTGACCAAGTTTTGAGAATAATTGGTCATAATTGACCTATTTTTGGGACTTCGACAGGCTGTTGAAGATGGATCACAAGATGAAGCAGATATCGCAGGATCTTGGCCCATTTTTTAGGCCCTTTTGAGTTTTTGGATTATGTAATGGGTATGGGAATGTCGGCCCATGGGTTTACCCATGCTTAGGCCCACTTTTGTAATATATAAATAAGTATCTAGGTGAAGTAAGTAAAGAGCTACAAGTTAGATCTGTGTGATCGAAAGTGTTAAGTGATGAATAGAGATTTCTTTTGTGCATGTTGTGTAGGACTTGCAGAGCTAAGTGCAAGTAGTTGTAAGAAGGATTTGAGTTGTAACCTGTCTTAGGGAAGGAGGATCTAGCGAAGTGCGCAGATCGCCTGTCCTATGTAGAGTAGGGTTTTTTAGGCTTTTTGCGGTAACTAATTAACATAAGATAATAGAAGAGAAGAAGAGTTGGTGGATGTAGCCCCAGGGTGGGGGTGAACCATGTATATGTTGCGTTTCTCTACTTGGTGCAATGTATTGATTTTTTTCTGTGTGATTTTCTTAGTGTTTTATGAATGTTAGATAGATCTGTTGTTGCTTTGTGCTTAATAAGGTGAATGAATTCTAAATATGACCTATGTGATTATGCTTAGTTCTGTAATCTGTTGGATCTAATGAGTGCCTTTCATGCTAAGTGCTATTAGATGTTGGATCTGGTTAATTACTATGATTCTCTATAATTAGGGTTTGTCTGCGCTATTACTAAGAACTGAATCTTGATGAATGTTGACTGTTAAGTGCTCTATTAAGTGTATGAATCATAGATCTGTGTCCCATCTAAGGTTGCATACATCTGAGTCCTGCAACCACCCCTGCCTCTACCTTAGGTGAGACTTCATCTTCTTTGCAGGTGTTTCCAAAAGGGCCGATAGTTAAGGTTTTGTTGGTGCATTGTTATAGCGTTGAAACCCGGGTCTGCCTCTATGCCAACAAATGGTTTTGTTTCCAAGACCTGAAACTCTGATTGTTGGGAATTGAGGAAGAAGAAGCTTTTCACGAAGATCCGACCTGAAATTGTGAAAGTTTTGTGTGTATATCTGTCGCTCTAGTGTGTAGTAATCTACCTGATCTATGAAGCTCTATGTCAAGAAGGGTCAGATCTAAAGAAAAGAGGTAATATCTGCAAGCTATGTGCTCTGATAAAGTTAAGAATAGTTAAAATTTTTAGATCTGTAAGCTTTGTGCTCTGTGGAAGTAAGATAAGTAGAAATTTTTGTTTCTAGAGTATGTATCTAGGTATGTTTGATAATATTTGTCCTATCTTGAAAACTAGGGCATTGATAGATGAAAGAAGATTTGATATGAGTAGATCTGATAAGAATAGTGAAAGATGTGTTATACCTATGCATAGAGAGAATGTTTGGACTAACAGATGGATGTAGGATCCTAGAAATAATTTTTTGTAGGCTAGCTACTATGATCCTAGTGCGCAGTACATAAAAGGTTGGGGATAATTTAAGAGAAAGAGAGGATTAACTCTTTTTTACAGTTTCAAAAAACCAAGACATCTTGATAAGGAATGCCCTGGAAGAAGACCTAGTTGTCTTCATTGTAAAGCTACAGATCATGAAGTTTTAGACTGCCCTAGAATGATTGCTATGATTGAAAGGATGAATATGGGACAAGAATACCATGAGAAAGTTCAAGCAATTGAAACCAGGACAGAACCCTAGAAATAATCAGAGAAAGTATTACTACAGATGAAAGAAACCCTTAATGACCATCGAAATATCATCTTATCAAAGATCTTCAAAGAAAAAGAATGGATAGAAGAAAGAAAAAGAGACTTCAACATTCACTGTGTTCTGGATGAAGAAACACAGGTGAATATTATGACAGAAAGAACTTGGGAAACTTTCGGAAATCCTGCTATGTTTCCTTCATTGGGAGGAATAGGATTATTCAGAGGAAAGATTATAAACCTATATGAAAATATCACCCATATATATATGAGTGCCAATGGAACTTAGACATAGGAATAATTTGAAGTTGTTAAATTTATTGAGGACAGTGCTCCATTTTTTATGTTACTAGGAAAACCTTGGATTGAGAGAGATCAAGCCAGAAGGAAAGAAGAAGAAATATTAGAATTGAAGAAGCAAGAGTTAAAACATTTCATGGCTAGGAGGATTGCACCCTTGATTGAAGAATAGGAGAACCGAGAGAGGCTATTTAAAACCAGAGACTTGGATATCGAAGCTAGAAGAAAACTAGAAGACCCACAAAAGACTAAAGTACCTACCCCAGATAAGGAAGAAGTATTACCCTAAAATTTTAGGAAAGCTTATAAAAACCACGAAGTTACTCTTCCAAAAGAAGATAAGAATCATAATGGAAAAAGGAATACCAAGATGAAGCTCACTGGAAAGAAGGCCCGAAAAATAAGTAAGAAGATAGATAAGACCGAAAAGTTACAGAAAGTTCCAGAAGGAACTTCGCAGAAGGGAAATTTGTAAAATCGGAACTTCGTTGGGATATCAGAACAATGTCACATGGAACTTCGCCATGGTGAAGCAATATAGATGTTGAGAACAATATAACCGTTAGACCGACAACCCGAATGGGAATAAAGGCAATTATGGTTAGAGAGCTCGCCACCAGACCATTGGGACCGTGCCATAACAAACAGAAATGAGTTAATGAAGGCTTCTCATCCGTTGGAAAGATCTGTTTCCAAGTTATCTATTTATCTCATCGCACCATGCACTGAGAACACTTTTGCTAACCATGAATTTGAGCCTACAGATTAGTTGATTCTCGCACAATGATCATCACACTCTTTCCATCTATCCCACTGCATTGAGAGATTGCTCTTCGAACCCGAGATTTTCAACCCCGAGCATGTATGTCAGACTAGTTCAGCCCTACAGAAAAGATTTTCAAGGAAGTTCTCATCGAGCTCATGAGAGAAAGAGTAATTTCGATGTATGCAGGTATACAAGCATCATTGACAAGAGGAGTGCAAGCCTCTTCGTTGATTGCTCGCAGATCGGGGTGTTAAGAACCAAATATCAATATAGCATAGAAAAACCTCAGAATAAGTACTCAACGCCTTGAAAAAGAGATAATTTTAGACAATAAGCCTCTTCGAGGGGGAAAACTCCTTTTACCCCACATAAATGTTCAAGTACAAGATGATTCCAAATGAAAATGTCTCCTTGGTATATATAGGAGACTAGGAGGTATAATTACAACTAATGGAATAAAGCCAACATAAAT
>SNQJ01S0032803.1:19063-33159 GCA_010110895.2 Picea sitchensis | reverse complement strand
TATTATATCTAACTACCATAGTGGGCCTTATTTAATAATATAGTGGACCTAGTCCACCTTACATTGAATGACCTCTACTATTATCACTATGGGCCCTCTGGGACCCCCTGCTACCTCTCTATCTACCTTACATGTGGTAGCCTACCTTTGGTTGTCTGCTCCTTTGCTGGATTTCTGCAGGGGGACTCGGCTGACCATTGAGGATGGAGATGATAGGTCTGAGGCGATGGGCATGACAGACAGAATACTGGGTATGCATGGGCTCTTAGGAGCTAAATATGTAAATGCAATGTGGCACAAGAAGATGACGTGGGGACAACAGAGGATATTCAGTGGCTAAACAAGGGGGGAGCAATAAGCTGAGGCGGAGGTGGCCAGGAGTGCAATGACCAGGCACCAAATTCGTGGGCCTGATTTTGGGATTTATCAGAAATTTGGGGCTCGGAGCTTCAAAGAGAAAGAAAATAAGGAGTGATAGCTTCCCGAAATCCGATACTCGATATGCGATGGGATCCACCTTTTATGAGCTAGCCCCTACTAGCTAGAACACGATCCACAGGACCTGCCTTCGTGTGACCGTAGCCAAATCCTCCATTGGAGTTTCGACGTTCACAATGACACGATGTTTGCGTCTACGGGACTCGCGATTCCCCGAAACCCGATGGCTCATGGCCGTTGACATGTCAACGGTCCATCCCCAATTGCGAAAACATGCCACCTGTCTTCCACTTGCGGTCCCACATGCCGACCGACGGTTACCAAGATATCGCTTCTCACGGCCTCACAACTCTGGATGCAAATCTTTGCAACTCCAACTCACGAACTTTCAATGTAGCGGTATGCTGATGCCACTTGCCGTAGTCTCCCTACAAGGCTTGATCTTCCGACACCTGTCCCTTACTATGGCCCTTAACACCATCGGGAAATCGCGTATCGGGATATTGAGATTCCTGCTGTCATGTACACGAGACTTTCAGTTCCCCGATCCCCGATTCTGCGGAATCTCTCGACACGTGTCCCTACTGACGGATGGTCCTGATCTGGTCGGGAAATCGCGGATCGCGATTCCCACATGCAAGAGTTCCTTTTCTTTGAAAACTTCTGATTCTCCCCCTCTTCACACTATGGGTTATCCCTGGCGCAACTCCTCGAGATCTAGCGGCTGACGGGATTTCGCCGATCTCCTCTGCAAGATTCTGACCGTCGATTTCCTCTGCGGATGGTTCTCGACTGCTGAAGACAAAAATTTGCCCGCTCGCTTGCTTGACTTGCTGCTACAAGATGGGATTATCTCGCGATATGCTCAAGTGGTGCCCGCACAACTAAAGACCTGGGTACGCCTAATCCCGAGACAAGAAAAATCACTAACATTAGGCTCCATGGGGGATAGAGTCGTCCCTGTGATGCTCTAAGAACTCATTCAAAAGAAGTAATCAAAGAAGTAAAAGACAATATTTACAAACAGAGGAGTCGTTTAAGGCTCAAATAAAACATCTTTTCAGGAAATGCCCATTCACTGGGCTGTTGAAAACCTCTTCGCCCTCCAGATCCTGCAACCCATAGGTGTTGTTGGTGAAGATATCAGAGATTTTAAAGGGGCCAATCTAGAGGGCGTCGAACTTGCTATGCTTTCCTTTATCATGTCTGGGTGTGTCCCATTTAAATACTAAGTCCCCGATCTCAAACTTCTTTTTCTTGACCCTCCTGTCAAAAGCTTTCTTGATCTTCTGCTGATGATCATGGGCCCTGTTCATGACCTATTCCCTTGTTTGTTGCACTTCCACCATTTGATGAATTCTTCTGACCATATGGTCAAGCTCCTCTTCAAAGTCCTGGAGGAAGTTTGCCACAGGTAAGGCGAGCTGAGTAGGGAAAACAACCTCTATTCCATAAACAAGCTGGAAGGGTGAAATGCCTAGGGACTTCTTTGTTGTCACTCGGTCAGCCCATAGAGAAAATTTGAGTTTTTCATCCCAGGCCCTTTTATTGTCTTCCAATAATCTTTTAATGAGCTTGATCAAACCTTTATTGGAAGATTATGCCAGTCCATTTCCCTGAGGATAATAGGGGGTAGAGTGAATCAACGAAATCCCAAACTGTTCACAGAACTTGACCAGAGGCTCAGACCTGAAGGGGGTAGCATTATCAGTGACAATTTTTCTAGGGCAACCAAATCTAGCCATGACATCTTCCAGGAGGCTGATAACTACTTTGTGAGAAGTACTTCTAGTGGGAACAACCTCTATCCACTTGGTGAAGTAATATGTCGCAGTAAGGATCCATCTGTTTTGGCCACTTGAGGGAGGATGAATTTCTCCAATGAAGTCCAATCCCCATTGCTAAAAAGGTGCTAAAACTACTACAGGATTTAATGGCAGAGGTTTGAGCTGCTTCTTTCCTGAGAACCTCTGGCATTTGATGCAAGCTCTATTTTCTCTACAGATGTCAGGGAATAGAGTGGGCCAATAGTAACCAGCCCGGAGGATCTTGTGAGCTGTGGTCTTCCAAAAATGATGAACTCCACAGAGACCGCTATGGAAATCAAACATAACCTTCTGGGCCCCTTGTGGATCCAGGCATCTTAATAATAACCCTAGGGGGTCTTTCCAATACAGGGTTTGGTCAATGAGGCAATATTTGACCGCCTTGAGCTTTAGAGCTCTCGCCTTGCTTTTTCCCAATCCATCAGGAGGCTTTAATTATTGTAGAAAATACAAGATATCCTTGTACCAGTCGCAAGCTGCTAGTGGTAAGGCACCCTGAAAGTGCTTGTTGGATGACGCAGCTTGTTCATTGATGAAGTTAATCCCCAAGGCTTTGCAGTTGGATTCGGCTAGCAATTTGGCTAAACCCTGTCCCTTTATCAACTTGGTGGGCTTAATTTCTAGATCAAATTCTAGAATTTTGGCAATCCACTTACCTCTTTTCCCATCCATGTCGGGCTATATAAGAATGTCCCTCACAGAGGCCAAAGGAACATATGCAATGATCTTTGAGTGCAAGACATAGACTCTGAAATATTTGAGAGCTTTCACCAATGCATAGGCCTGCTTTTCCATGATCTCGTACTGGAGTTCTGCATCTCTTAATGCCCTGCTATAGAAGGCAATAGGTTTCTCTTGCCCTTGATCATTTTTCTGCAACAAAACTGTCGCTACTATATCACAGGAAGCAAAAGAAAATATCAGGAAATCTTTGGAATAATCGGGGCTGATTAGCACAGGTGCCTCGGTCAACGCCTTATTTATTTGGACAAAAGATTTCCTCGGTTCAGCGGTCCATTTTACTTCATTTACCTTCCTGAGCATGGTTGTGATGTGTTTCACCAGCTCGACAAAATTTGAGACGAATCTCCTCAGAAAATTTATCTTCCCCAAAAATGCCTGAACCTCTTTTTTAGATCTGGGAAGTGACAGGGTCTGAATTGCTTCCACCCTACTACGGTCAATCCTTACTCCCTCTGTTGATACTATATGGCCTAGCAGCTTCCCCTCCTTCATAGAAAATAAGGATTTATTGGGGTTTAAGGATAAGCCATACCTCCGACACTTCATGAAGACCTTTCTCAAGTGGCAGCAGTGCTCCTTGTCTGTCCTGGAGAAGACTGTGATATCATCCAGATAGATTACCACAAACTGATCCTTCTCCCCTATGAACGCTATATCCATAGCTCACTGAAACGTTGCTCCATCATTCATCAATCTGAAAGTCATTTTGGCATACATGAATGTACCCCAAGGAGTGGTGAAAGTTGTCTTTTCTCTGTCCCCAGGCATGACTGATATCTGATTGTAACCATAGAAACCATCAATCATGGATATCCTAGATGCACCAGTGACCTTGTGCAATATGTGTTCCATGTTGGGCAGGGGATAATTGTCTTTCTTTGAGCTTCTATTCAAGTTTCTGAAATCAACACAGAGTCTGATTTCCCCACTTTTCTTTCTTACTGGAACCAAATTGGCCACCCTCTAGGAATACCTCAATGGGACAATGATTCATGCATCTAACAATTTCTTCACTTCTTTCTCCATGACAGGTAGCAACATGGGATTTATCTGCCTCAGCTTCTGCCTGAATGGTTTAGCCTCTTCTTTCAGTGGGATCATGTGCTCAATGAAAGATGTGTCATATGTCTTAAGGTCTTTGTAGGTCCATGCAAACACATTAGCAAACTCTTTCATCAACTTGGTATACTCAATCCTCTGCTCCTTGGTAAAACTCGTTGACAGCTTGACAAACTTAGGCTCTTCTGGTGTGCCAATGTTTCACTTGGTTGTTTCAGCATCATCACCCGAAACTCTTACCTTTATTGCCACGTCATTCCCATCGAACAATCTTTCCAATGGGACTAGTCCCCTTGGGATGTGATTGCTAGGCAATTGAATAATGTCGTGATTTGCTATTTTACTCAGCAACTCACCTCCATCAAACTCTTCCTTAGAGACATAATCTTGGTCGATATGCATCTCTGAAAATTCTTCGATAGTCTCCAAGAATTTCTTTAGCTCAAGATCATCCTCAAACACCTTCCAATGCTTGACATTGTCAGGTATGGAGGGCCTGTATTTTACTTCTACATCATATCTCAGTTTGGGCGGCAAGGGTACCTTGAAAACGGTTGCTGATGAAGCCAAAGAATCTGCCACTGTGTTTTCTTCTCTTGGGATGAAAGAACTGTTGAACGCTGAGAAGAAACTATCAATTAGGTCCCATACCTCATTTTGATAAACCCTAAGTCGAGGATACTTGGCCTGATAAGCGCTTCTGACCTGTTGGACTACCAACTCGACATCTCCGAACACTGCTATCTCCTGGATTCCCATTTCCCTTGCGGCTCTTAGTCCTAGTATAAGAGCTTCGTACTCTACCACATTGTTGGTAGCTTCAAATTCTAATTTGTATGATAGGGATGTGGTCTCCTGAATAGGTGACACAAAAACCACTCTGGCTCCGACGCCTTCTCGGGAACAGGCTCCATCCAAATACATTTTCAAGATTAAGGTGATGGCGGGAGGAACTTCAGAGGAAACAGTGGGCGACTTTCTGAGTTTCAGAGGAGGCTCGGGGGCATGGGTGAGTTGCAGTAAACTGGAGCCTAAATCAGTGTCCAAGGCAAAGATGGGGTGATTGGTAGGGTTGGCTTCATCACTGATTATGTAGGCTAGTTGGGCTTCCCTGTATAGTCTTCTATGCTCCCCTCCAAACACTGGGATGGTAGCATACATGAGGTCCATCTGTAATGTTCCTCCAAGTCTTTTAATCCAAGACCTTGACAACAACATGCCAAACTTGGGAGGAACATCAGCTACCACAATGTCCATGACCATACTCTTCATGGGTAGTTGAAACAAAAAAACCACCAAGTCCTTGATGACTCCCAGACATTGTACCCTCCTTGAATCAAAAGAGTATAAATCATGGTAGGCCTGGTCACTTCTAATCCCAGCTCTTCCATTACTATTTTGGGCATAAGGTTATGGGAAGCCCCTGAGTCCATGAGGCAGTTATGCAGTACTTTATCATGTATATTCAGGGATGTGTAGAAGGGGGGGGATGAATCATCTCTCTCTTCTACCATGGGCCCTAAGACAACTGCAGGCTTCTCATCTTGAAGGTTTATTGAGTCAGAGGGAGGCTGGGGGGATTCAAATCGTAGCAACTTGGATAGGGACCTTTTGAAATCCTCATTTTTAACCAGCTCAGAGAGAGGTACAGGGATCCTAATCTTTTGAATCTCATTCTCAAAATTGAAGGAGGGGGTAGGTTTAGGAGCTTCTCTTACCTCAGTGACAGGCTCTTTGGCTGTCGACGAAGCACTCTGAGTCTTCTTTTCTTTAGCTATGGATGCTACCGTTTTAGTAGGCTTATTTGTTATGAGGGGCGGATCTGAGTTGTCGAAGTCTCCTTCTTTCCTTCTCGACCTGAGATTATATATGTTAGGAGTGTGACCATCTCTTTCTCCCTTCCCTAACTCGTGGATCTGAATGTTCATCAAGGATTTTTCGTACGCAGACTGAGTCAAGTGGAGAAAAGGAGGGGTTTCTTCAATACAGTGAATTTCCGGGCCAAACTCATCTATCTCATCTCTTTCCTCATGATCAAGTAGGTTGTTTTGGAAGGGGGTTTGGAACCTTTGATCTTCTCTGTCTTTTCCCCTTTGTTCTCTCGGGAAAACCTGAGGCACATTGTTAGCAGGTCATCTGAAACCTCTACTATCAGTGTTCTGAGGATTTCTGTACATGGGCTTTCCCTCTAATTCCAACCTTTCTATCTTGGCAGCAAGCAATTTTAGTGGTCTAGCTGTTTCATCTGTCTGATGGGGCAGGGGAGAGGGACTGGATGAGGAAGCTTCATGCTTGTTCTTGGGCGTATTTCTATCACCGACGTTACTGAGTCGGTTGACAGCCAATATATTGGATTCTACCTCCATGGCTGGGTCTTGCATGTGCACCAGCGTAGAAACTCTTCTCTCCCTTAGCAATAGGTAGAAATCAGGATCGAAGGCACTGGAGTAAGTGATCTTTGCAGAAGCTTCGGAAGGTTTTATCTCAACAGGAATTTTTTTGTACATTTTATTAAATCTCTTGGAGAAGTTAGAAACAGACTCTCCTTCTTTTCTCTTTAACGACCCAAACTCTGTCATGTAATACATGAAGTCTTTTTTATCTCCCCACTGCCTCAAAAAGGCATTATCTAGAGCTTTGATCCCATCAATAGATCCAGGAGGCAGGGCCCTGAACCAGCTTCTAGCCTCTCCTTGGAGACTATGGACAAAAATTATCATCCATACGTCTGTGTGCATGATAACATTATCATCTATGAAAGTATAAAAGGCTGCTAGGTGCTCTTCGACAATTTATATCCCCCTCGCCTATAAACTTGGGCAGCTGCTTAAGTTACCCTTCTGCTGGGAGGTTATTGAGGGGCTGTGGTAGCACGAGGGGAGCATATCTAGTGGAAATGATGACCTTTATTTCGGTCATAGGGGAATTTGCTCCGGCCATAGGAATATTAGGTAGAGGAGAACTCGGGGGAGAAGGAGTTTGCGAAGGGGCTACATGGAATGAACCTCGGAGTGGGGTGGGAAACAAGAGGTGATTCAAGGAGGAGGGAGTGACAAGGATTTCTCCCTCCAATCCCAGACCAGGAGGGGAAAACTCAGCAGGAACACTTCCAAAATTCAGGAAACGGGAAACGTGTGAAGGAGGTCTATCAAGAAACTGAGGGGAAGAAAACGGAGTTCTTACAGAAGGAGATGGTGGATTATCTGTTTCGGCGGTGGAAGGTTCTTCTTCAGAGGCCTTTCCTTTTCTGAGGACCACCTCCAGATCGGTTTCAGGTGTAGCTAGGGGCAGTTGTGGATGAGACCGTGTGTGTCTGCCTCTGAAAGCCACAATTGATAGAGCGGGTTCTCCCCAGCGAAGTCGTCACAATGGAGTCGTCAGGTGCACATCAGCAATCTTGATAATTCTAATTTCTGATGCACCTTCAGAATTAGGTAGTCGTTGTCGTTCAATCCCGGGGAAAATATTCAACTTCCTCCCCGGCAACGGCGCCAGAAATGTTAGCGTCGGAAGTCAATCCTGGATTGCTTGCAGGAGCAGAGCCCGACACCCATCAGTTTAATGTCACGATTCCTTTATCAGGGGTGATCAAATGGAGATAATGGCTCAAGGAGGTATCACTCTAACTCAGGGACTGAGTCTGGTACATAAAGAACAAAGGAGGTTTGGAATCCTAACTTCAACCAGTGGGTTGATTAAGGGTGAATAGGTGGAAGACTTAATAAGAAGGGTGAACAAATGACTTTAGGCAACAGGCTTACAGCAGTTTGTAGAGGAAAGACTCTGAATGCAAGATCCTCTTGGTTCAGGGTCTCAAGAAACTGAAAGAGGACTTGATTGGATCCGCCAATTCCAAGTCGCTCAACACAGGGAAATCACAATAACTGATTAGAGATAGTGCAACTACTACAGTGATCCATTACAACATCATCCTATAATAGCTACAGCTCGACTAGATCCTCCAATTCCGAGTTGCTCTAACATAGTGAAACACAAGCATGAAAGAAACTGGCATTCATAAGGCAATATGTCTCATAAGTTCATACATAATCAGATTAACAGTGCTTCATTAAAAATTTACAACCGGGAGCTTTGCTCAACCATCGATACCTACAAAAATGGCAGAAATGCATTCATATACTTGGAACTGACTCCGACACTGAAGGAACGGTCATATCATGAATTCAATGCTTGACATTGAGAAGCTTCTTTGTTAAGCTACGCATGCAGATGTTGGGAAGAATGCCCATGCAGTCGTTTGTCAGACGCGATCTTCGTCAGGAGGAACTGACAGCCTATCTCTGTTCACACTCCTTTCTAACCTTCTATTTAAGGAAGGAGATGATGTATCACCCACCTTCCTCATTTGCATTAACTGATTCATTGGGATCTGAGAGGCTCTGGTCAAATATTCTTTTGGGAGATGTGGTAGCCTACCTTTGGCTGTCTGCTGCTTTGCTGGATTTCTATAGGGGGACTCGGCTGGCCATTGAGGATGGAGCTGATAGGGCTGAGGCGATGGGCATGACAGACAAAATACTGGGTATGCATGGGCTCTTAGGATCTAAAGACGTAAATGCGATGTGGCACAAGAAGATGACATGGGGACAACAGAGGATATTCAGTGGCTGAACAAGGGGGGAGCAATAAGCTGAGGCGGAGGTGGCTAGGAGTGCAATGACCATGCACCAAATTCGTGGGCCTGATTCTGGGATTTATCGGAAATTCGGGGCTCGGAGCTTCAAAGAGCAAGAAAATAAGGAGTGTTAGCTTCTCAAAATCTGATACCCGATATGTGATGGGCTCCACCTTTTATGAGCTAGCCCCTACTGGCTAGAACACGATCCACAGGACCTGCCTTCGTGTGACCGTAGCCAAATCCTGCATCAGAGTTTCGGCGTTCACAATGACACGATGTTTGCGTCTACGGGACTCGAGATTCCCCAAAACCCGATGGCTCATGGTCGTTGACATGTCAACGTTCCATCCCCAATCGCGCAAACCTACCACCTGTCTTCCACTTGCAGTCCCACATGTCGACCAGCGGTTGCCGAGATATCGCTTCTCGCAGCCTCGCAACTCTGGACGCAAATCTTTGCAGCTCCAACTCACAAACTTCCAAGCTCGTGGTATGCCGATGCCACTTGCCGTAGTATCCCTACAAGGCTTGATCTTCCGACACCTGTCCCTTACTATGGCCCTTAACACCGTCAGGAAATCGCATATCAGTATATCGCGATTCCCGTTGTCATGTACACGGGACTTTCAGTTCCCTGATCCCCGATTCTGTGGGATCTCTCGACACGTGTCCTTGCTGACGGATGGTCCTGATCTGGTCGGGAAATCGTGGATCGCAATTCCCGCATACAAGAGTTCCTTATCTTTGAAAACTTCTGATTCTCCCCCTCTTCACACTACGGGTTATCCCTGGCGCAACTCCTCGAGATCTAGCGGCTGACGGGATTTCGCCGATCTCCTCTGCAAGATTATGACCATTGATTTCCTCTGCGGATGGTTCTCGACCGCTGAAGACAAAACTTTGCCCGCTCGCTTGCTTGACTTGCTGCTACAAGATGGGATTATCTCGCGATATGCTCAAGTGTTGCCCGCACAACTAAAGACCTGGGTACGCCTAATCCCGAGACAAGAGAAATCACTAACAACTTCCATGAATTTGATCTGAACAGTGTGAACTTGCTGCTGGGTAGTGCGTTACTCTTGGGATCACTTCATTCTTTCAATAGTTGACAGGGGCTTCAACTGCACCTATATTGTTTCTTCTTGTTGCTTCACCTCCTGGAGATGCGACTCCGGTGTCTTCAGTTCTGCATTCTCAATGAGTTGCTCATAAGTCTGGGCACTTCGATCACTGAGTTGCTTGCATTCCGTGGCAAGGGCCTTTATTATCTCAACTACGCTTCGAGCAATTGCTTCTCTTTGATATCTTACATCTTGTGGAGTGTTGGGCACTGTGCAGAGCTCTAGATCTTCTATTATTTGTTGTAGCTATTGGATGACTTCCATGAGCTGCTCTACTTTATGATCAACTCATTCCTCTTCCTGTGGCTCTAAGCCTATCACAGAGTGAAGTGCCCTGTTGACTGCTTCTTTTTCTTCAAGTTTCCCTATGAGCAACTGTTCTTTCTCTTGCTGCATATGTGCTTTCTCTTCGTAAAACTTGTCCTTGAGAGAAAACTTCTCTTGTTCTTCAATTCCGTGTTGTTCTACAATGTAGCCCTATACTTTCTTCAGGGTTTGGGTATCTTGTTCTGCTTCTTCTTGTGCACGACAAAGATGAGCTTCGATCGCATCATCTAATCGATGTAGTTGGGCTGGCTCATCCCCCAAATCTAGTTCTCTTGACAACAAGGGAATTGTGGACACTACGTGATTGGACTAAAGAGACTATTGTACCCCTCGAAACTCAACCTTATGTCTGTCATACATTTCTTCTTGGTCAACTTATTGCTTATCTGCAATTCCAGTGAGGCGTCATTTAGCAATTTGATGATGAAATCAAAATCATTGGCACTAAGCACAGTCTTCATATTATGGTGGCTTTCAATTTCTTCCAAGAAGAAGGTTTTGGGGGAGAAACATTCCTCTTCTTCAGGATATCAGTCTCATCTCTCGACGGTGTTACTTCTCCTTTCTTCTGTTCATCTCCTGTGCCATTTATTTCCTCCTCTTGACCCCCTCGGTGAGGTGATACTAAAGCAGTATTTCCTGAGGTGTTGCTTAGGTCTTGGACCTCTTCGGTCTTCTTCATTTTGTTGGGTCTAGGTGTATCATGCACAGTTTCTGGGATGTTAGGGTCAAACATATCTGTAGGGTCTGCTGGAATTAGGAGGTCCGTCGACTAGTCCTTAGTGATCTCCTCAAGATCCTCTTCCATGAGCTTGTAGTGCGACTCCAACTGCTCCTTATGTTCATCGAATCGTGCTATAAGGTAGATGAAGTGTTGATCTACGTAGAAATTCATCAGAGGTCAAAATATCTGTAAGGTGTTTGGAGTCATGCAAGGTTCTTCTTCTATGGTTCTTTTCAGCTAAAGGTAGTAGGTATGAAAAATAATGTTTGACTGCCATTGTTTGTTCATATCACTTGAATACCACAACATAGTGAACTTCACAGAGAGCGACTCAAACAGTTTAATATCTGGGAAGGTCACACCTTCCAACATCTCCTAGGAAATAAAGGTGATTAGGATCAAGAGCCAGCTAAAGTGGAACTCATAGCCCTGATACTGCGCTTCGCGACAGTCTAGCTCAAGTTGATTGACTAATTACTTCAGCCAATTCATCTGTAGACCTTCTACAAAATTCCCCGCAAGGTCAACGAAGAAGCCCATGAATTGCGTGGGTCTATTCTTTCATACCATCTTTCCATATATTAACTGACATGCTAGGCATATTGCGTCATTATGGATGGAGGCTACCTTGTAGCCTCACGTCCCCTTCTCCACATCGTTGTATGTATCCTTGATCTTTTGTGCTAGTGCGCGATTTGTGGATTTTCCTGGATAGAACTCCTGCAAATCAGGTCCTTTCATACTCAACCCTATGATCCTATGGATCAGTGTCATATCGATTGTAATATGGCGATCTAGCCATAAATATCCGCCATGGTAACACGATAGTAGCATCTTGACACAGGTGTTGACTTCCTGGTGCCTTTCAAAGTGTGGTATTTTCATGACATTGAGTAGGGTGTATTGGATGAGGTTCCTCATCTATGGTTGAGGGATTATCTTGGAGTTATTCCCCTTTGTTCTGGTCAGGTATTTAAACAGAGCGAGTGTACTATAATTCTTGTGATCTCCAAGGTTGAAGTCATTGAACTTCAGCATTGCGATCTTGTCCTACTCTGCTCGAACTGCGTGTATCCCCTTCGGGAGGTATGAAGTAACCATGGTGTACTCAAAATATCTAGGCACATTGTCACAAATCACCGCACTGGCCAGAGGTGGGATGTAGTCCGATAATATGGTCGGGATCCTCTTTGCATTGGCTAAGTCATCTCTGTGCTTGGTTCTCTTCTCTGTTGTCGGTTGGGATGGCCCCGTGTTAAGCCCTAATATTGGCTCATTACTCCTTAATTGGGGCATATCACATTAGTAATGTTATTTTATTTATGTCATATTTATTCCATTAGCTGTAATTATACCTCCTAGTCTCCTATATATACCAAGGAGACATTTTCATTTGGAATCATCTTGTACTTGAACATTTATGTTGGGTAAAAGGAGGTTGCCCCCTCAAAGAGGATTATTATCTAAAATTATCTCTTTTTCAAGGTGTTGAGTACTTATTCTGAGGTTTTTCTATGCTATATTGATATTTGGTTCTTAACCGATGGTATCAGAGCTCAAGGTCTTGGGGTTTCGCTGCTACATCTGAGACACCTTGGTATTTTTGCTATAAATTGGTTTCTACAAAGTTTCAAAAGGAACGGCTTGGAGGATATTTATAATACGGATAAAGGTTATTTGGGTTAAAAATTCATCTCCTAAGGCCTTATACTTTCGGAGATACATCCTGTGAAAGATAGGGTTCTGGAATCATCCTGAAATGAGCCATTGTGGAATTTTCACTATAAAACGTTTTATGTAACATTTCAGAACCTGAAATATGGAGGCTATTCATAAAAATTGGTAAGGTATATGTGGTTAAAAGTTCAGCTTCTGAGTCATCATAAATTTGTATATACACGATGTGGAAGATAGGGTATATGACTAGTACTATTGACTAGTCTTAAGAAGGTGTTCCAGGTAAAACAATCATAACTTCTTCCTAGAGTATCCAAATTGAGTGATACCAGTTTCATTGGATAGTGTACAATATTTAGTATTTCGGGTACAAGTTTCAGAATTTTATATAAATTATTTTGTGTGGGGAACACTATACAAGTGAGATCTCCTGGAAAGGAAAAACATCAACAAGTTGTGGGGAAGTTACCATAAATTCCACTTGGCACATCCAATTTTGATCATACTTGTGGAATTGTAGATAATAAATATCAAATAAATACATAAATAATGTTTCATACCTAGAAGGGACGAAACTTGGGAGATACAACAGAAGAAAGATTATCTAGCAAAACCACCTCAAAATCAAGGTTCAAAAGTGATACTTGGCCAACATGACACCCAAAAAGTGAACTTCTACACCAAATAATCCTTCAAACAATCCTACTTGGACTTTTGATGAAGGTGACAAAATGTGTAGGGACATAAATGATTTACAAAAGAAGATAGTAACAAAATATGAACTACAAGAGATGGAAGCTAAGTTGGAGGCAAAGATGGCTGGTTTAAAAGAGGAGATCATGGAAGTATTGAAAAATTTTGTAACAGAGAAGACACTTGAAAGTGAAAATTCATCCCATGAAATTCATGATGAGGACACAAGGAAGGTGAATCAAGAATGGAGAAACTCCAACTTTGGGTTGAAGACCAACCATGTTCCTAAGATCGATATGAGGAAAATTGATGGCAAGGACCCAATCACATGGATACTTCAGATGGAGCAATTCTTTGATCTACATATTGTGCCACATACACAAAAGGTACGAATTGCTTCTTTATATTTAGAACCCAATCAATTTGTATGGTATTGATGGATTTTTTCTCGCAAATCACTTGTCACTTGGACAATTTTCATGGAATAAATGATAGCACACTATGAGGATACATGGAGCAATACCTTCTTTACCCAATTGATAAATCTCAAGCAAAAGGGTTCAGTTACCAAGAACATTCAAAACTTCCAAAGATTGAATATAAAGGTAATATATATTCCATATGAGCACTTGATTGATGTATTCATAGAAACTTTAAAGGATAACATTCAACATGACGTTCGCCTTTGGGAACCCAAATCATTGAAGAATGCATTTAAGGTGGCAAGAAATGTTGAAAGTAAAAATATGGCTATGGCTACTAGAAGGACCAATCCTAACATCTATAGAGAGAACAATGCTCCTTCTTCTAACACACCTCAACCTACAAGGTTGACACCTCAACAATTG
>SNQJ01S0032802.1:135214-150025 GCA_010110895.2 Picea sitchensis | reverse complement strand
GATGACTCATCTGCCAAAATACTTGGAGAAGGTGTAGTAGAGCTTGGAAGAAAAAATGTAAAAGCAAAGAATGTTCTATTGGTTGAAGACTTGAATCATAATCTACTCAATGTTAGTAAAATGTGTGATCAAGAATACACTCTTACATTTGACTCCCGAAAATGTAAAACCAGAGAAAATAACTCAGGAAGATTGGTTGCAACTGCAACAAGAAGACCGAACAACATATACATCCTAGAAATGAAGAAGAGAGAGAAGCCATAAGCCACAAAAAAGGATTCTAAGGAAGAAAAAGTCCCAAAGAACAAAAATAAGGATGAAGTATTATTGAGTGCCACATGTTTAGGGGGAGCAGCCCCAAAGAAGAGAGTTACATTTTTCCATTAAACTCAGAGGGAGCCATCCTACCCCTTTCCATTAATTTCAAAGGGGGAGAGAAATTGGGATCATGATGATAGGGGGAGCATGAGTGTTGCCATAAATGATGAAGGGGGAGATTGTTGGAAGATTGGTTGTTGTGATTGATGTCAACCCTAGTCATTGGTTTTGGACCGCAAGATTGATGAAGGTATTTGGACATGAAGGAACATGCACATGAAGATACAACACCCATGGATGGATAGTATACATCATGTTGTTTCTAGTGGTATGTGTCACGTCACGTGGATCCTCATGGTTGAGGAGAAATCAATTTTTGAGGATGACAAAGTGAATTTAAGAAGGAAGTACATGTAGGCCCTGAAGATAATTAAAGAAAAGAATTACAAAATAAGAAAGTGTCAGGTCAGACCTAATTTTAAAAGGAAGTGTCATAAATGGTATACATACATATCATTATACATTCATTATACACACAAGTTGAATTTCAAAGGAAATCATAAGTAAATAAAGCCAGATTTCAAGGGAGGATGAAGTCTTTTGGTGATGTGTTCTAAGGTATGTTATTTTCAGGTCATCTTACCATTTTCACTATAACTTTTTTTTATAGAACGATTTAGATGGTGAAAATGCTATTTTATTGAGAATACATGTCAAGGTACTTGTGGTAAAAGTTTTGTCTCTTTATTCGCTATAATTATGGAGATACACTCTATGGAAGATAGAGATTTTGACCAGTCCTGAAGCTAGTCAATAAACAGGTGTTCCAGGTAAAACAGTCATAAATTCTTCATATAGAATACAAATGACGTGGGACCAATTTCATTGGAAAGAGTACGGAATGTAGTTTCTTGTGTGCAAGTTTCAAAATCCGATGTTAAATATTGAGCGCAAGGCATTCTGTACAAGTTTGGTCTCCTGAATAAACAAGAATTGAATAAGGTCTACCATTCTTTCTATAACTTCCTTTTAGGGAGGATTCAAGGAGTTAAACTTGGAGAAATTTCAGAAAATACATTGTGTAATATTATCTACAAGATCAGAGTATTCCAAGAATTGAATAATTGCATAATTTGAAGAATTCTCATGAAGCATTATCAGGTTCGATGTGATGGTTGGTTGATGGTGATGATTTAATGTAAAGTTTTATTATCTCTCATATATTATTGGGTGGAAGGAAGGGGAAAGGATGGATATTTAAACCCTCTCTTGATATTGGAGGATTGTATCTTCCTCTTGGAGGTGTATTTCTCCCTTTACATTTGGAATTTCTAGCTAATTTTGGAAGTCATTACTTCCCTTGAACAAAAAATATTGATTATTTCTCATATATTGTGCATGGTGTATTGTGGTGTATTGGTGTAAATCTTATACTGTTGTTCATTTCTCATTGGATATAATTGAATGGTTTAAGTATAAGTTGAAAAATGTTTTAAATTGTACTTGATACTGATTCAACCCCCTCTCAGTATCAACAAGGATCAATATCAAATTCCTCCCTATTTGATCCTTGAGAGCACTTCATTTTGATTGTTTTCCTTGCAGGTACCAAAACTGGCCTAGCCCAACCTGCCAAAGTCAAAATTCAGAGTTGGGGAAGGAGTATTTCACTTGGAAATTTCTCCCCCGACATGTGACAAGAAGTGCACGGCTTTGCAGGCCCATAGATGTGCACTTTGCGCACTGTGCATGAAAAAAGATTCATTACTTTATGCATTGTGTGCCCTCTGCAAATCTGTCAGAATTGTAACCTACACATAAGTCCAGTTTTTCAAAATTGTAAGGTTTTTTATGAATGGTTTGAGGGCCCCTAGCCTTCAGATTTTTATTTTCATGCACTTTGTAAGGAAACTACACTCCACTTAGAGTCATTTCCCATAAGAAAGGTTAGCTAAAATAGGCACTTAGGGGTTAAAAAGAATTACAATTCTCCTCTTTTTCTTTGTTGCCACATGGATGGCTCATTTGGCTTGTAAAATTTTAAGTTGAAGTTATTTCTTTCATACACAATCACTTAAATTGGGACTAGAAGTTAATTTTGACCCTCAAGTATGCTCTTCCCCTGCACCCTAGTGTGATCTTAGGAATCATAAAGGTGTTAAAAAGGACATTCCATCTCCCTTGAAAAATATTTAGGAGAGGACAAAGCCTCCCTAGGGTTATTCTTAGTTTTTTGAAACCATCTTAAAGATTTGTAAGTGCCCATACATGTCCACATGTTTTAAATCTTAGGATAGTTTCTTAAAATGATTTCTTAGTTTAGATCACACCCTAGGAAAGTTTAAATATCAAAGTAATGGGCCCATACATGCCCACATGTCTACAAATCTAGGATAGTTTCAAATATTTCTTAGTATAGACAACATTCTAGGGAGCTTAAAGGATTTGTAAGGACCCATATGTCCACTTTGCTAGTTCTTTATGGATTTAAATATTCTGCAAGGTTGTACCAAATACACATAGTAATATAGGTAAAGAATATTTGTAAGGACCAAAGGAAGTCCACATGCTGCAATGTCACACTTAAATTATTTAAATATTTTCACACTTGTAACTTTCTTACACACAAAACCACTCACACACACAATTTCTATTAGAATAGTGGAGGTCGAAGTAGGTTTTCTCCAAAGGAATTCCGAAAGATCAGACTACTTCTTTGGAAATTATCCACAACCAATTAAATCAAACGAGGTTGGTCCATGACCCCAATCTCTCAACCCACCATGTTATCACTGAAATTTCATCTGCAAATGGTTACAAGAATCCAACATCATAAAACAGTTATGAGGTCACCCATGGACCAAAATTACCAAAAAAACATTTCCAAAAGGTCCAAAAATATACAACCAGTGATAAAATTAAGGTGCGCTATGACTACACAGGGTGCGTGCGCACATGCACGATCTAGAAACACACTAAAAGTGCACATGCACACGATGCATGATTGTGGTTGCTAAAAGCTGCGCACATCTGAGAACAACGCATTTATGAGATTGGTCGGCCTCCCACCCACTTCTGGTTCAATTTCCAAGTTGATTTGACACCCAAATCTCAACTAAATCCAACTAGGTGGCTGGTCAAAGTCCTAAAAATGTCCTAAATAGCCTCTTTTCACACTACAAGCTAGTTGCACAATACCTCAAAGAGGTGCTATAAAACAAGGCCATGGGTGCACTTCATTTTCAAGGAATTCATTAGCAAAGTTATGCTACTGCTGTTCTCTTGAGGAATCCTCTATTCTCATCAAGAGTATACTAGCACCATTACATTGGGCAATCCATCTCACCTCTTGAGTGGATTAGCTTGGGATTATTTCACCATTTCATTCAAAGTTCTAAGAAGAGCTTAGTTGTGGGGGTCCAAGAGCCCTCCCTTGGAGGAAGAAGGGACCCATAGTTCTCTTTCTTCTTGGTTTTTTCTTTCACTAATATAATCCTTGCCATTGGTGACATGAGTCTTATTGATTTTTTTTTCTTATGTCCTTGTGCTGAAATAGTTTAGTTGTTCTTTTATTTCTTAATTTAATTCTTAGTTGTTCTTTTATTTATTAATTTAATTCTTAGTTGTTCTTTTATGTTTCTTTCTCTAACCCTTTTCCTTTACAGATGTCTTGCTTAGCTAACCCAACTAAGCTTGTAAGCACCTCTGTTTTGCTCATTTAGGTGACAAAAGAGGCGCAACACACCACATCTAAAAAATTTCTAATAACGTACTAAATTTTCCTCCACGGTAAGTGCAAAAAGAAATTTTTAGTCTAGGTAGGATCTCAGTGGTAGGCATCCAAATAACCCCCCATTATCAGGTTATTATATTTTCAAATGATAGAAGTTGAGAACTAGGGAACTTTCAAATCCTCCAAGTGAAGTGTTCCTACTCCATAAGGCAGGGAGATACCCGTGAAGGGTCAAAGGATGAGGTCTAGTTGTTCTATGCATCCCTCCTTGAGTCACTCAAGTCGTGTGAGGGAATCCAACCTGTGACCCATTTCTGAGGTCAAAAATCTAAATGTCGCACTTTGGTCGAGGTACTTAGTTTCCAAACATTAGGAAATCCACCTAGGTGGCGATTGTGGGATGCAATCGCACCTTGATTAGATTTTGTGTGGCTATTGGGAAATATCACTAGCTCTTTTGAGATATGCACCCTCTACCCCTCATTATAACTGATTGCTTTAACCTTCACTAGTTCCTCTTCCAGTGGCTTCAGAACCCACAGTTGAGTGCTATTGGAAGGCCCAGTGCTATTTGAGAGAAAGGACAATATGTCTTTTAGGACACGAGCATTTTTTTTATTATTCTCTGATGCATAAAAAATCCACCTATCCACATGCTTGTTTATTTTACAGTTGATTTATGTATGATGTTCATTTGATTACATGCAATTGTTAGTTATACTATCTTGTGAAGGTCAAAAAATATACAAATCTATTATTCATTTATTTATCTCTTATAACCATTTGCACACATTCACTTTGCTAGTAGGAAACCATAGGGGTACCATAGAATCCCCATCATTCTAGATGCTTGTAGAACCTCCCTCCTATTCTAGGAGGAGTCCTAGTCTTGCCAACTCATCAACTCAACCATCTCACAACCCCGTGAGTGCTACTATTTTTGGATCATATTTACTTGGTTCCACTTTGCTTGGGTCAAATTCCCAAGGCCTTCCATCCATTATTTCTCCTTCACAAGGAGGAGAGGGTCAAACTTCTTCTCAAGCGAGAAGTACCACCCCACCAAATCCCTATCAAGGGACAGGTCCACTACCTACTCACACAATGGATGGAACTAATCCTCCACCAAATCTCCCTATTCCATAATTTGCATCCCTCAACATTCCTGACTTGACCAAACTCATGAATGATGCCATTTTACATGACCCCACATGGCCAAATATGCCTACCAAACTACCTTCAAATATTGCAAAGCTTGAAGTAAAACCAGGGGAGGACCCCGCCAACCATGTTATGACCTTCCACTTATGGTACTCTTCAAATAGTATCATGGATGATTCCCTCTACTTAAGGTTGTTTCAATGAACTCTCACTGGTTCCTCAGCCAAATGGTATGTGGATGAAAAATCAGGGTCCCATGTGACCTTTGAATCATTAGCCAAGGCCTTTTTGTCCTTTTTCCAACTACCAGTTCATCATGATACTTGCTTATACCTTATCTCGGAGTTCAAACAAACCACTACTATCCATAAAGATGACCACATCCATGAATGGCATCGATGATGTAGTTTGTGAAAAGAGGAAACCACCAAAGAACAACGTCTTGATTGGTTTCTCAAATCACTTGTCTCTGTTATTTCCAACGATGTAGCATCCACGTTTCCTTAGTCATAAGAGGAATCCATTAGCAAGGCCCAACAATTTGACCTCATCTATGCTCAATCAAGTTACTTGTACAAAATATTTCCTGATGCGCCTAGACCCATACCATTTGGCCAGGACAAACTTGGGATGTCCCACACTGCGGATGGGTTGATTGGTTCTATGACTCATATCAACCCTTATGGACACATGTCACCTGCTTATGGTGCACATCCATATCCACAACCATATTGAAGGGCATCTTATTACCCTTCTCCCACTCACCAACAATCATATCCAGTTGCTACCCCTCCACCAATAGGTGTACCCTCACTGGTACCCATGATGCATCTGGTCTCTCATCCAAGTATGAGTTCACCCTCAACCCCCACATATAACCTCAGAACTAGTGGAAGTGCTTCAACTTCCTACACGCCATATGGATCGTCTCCATAAAAAAGTCCATATTTTCCATTTCCTGGCCCTCCATAGTCATTTTCTCCTCCACCAGGACAACCACATGCCAGTGTTAACTTTGTTCAACTCTCTCCCATTCAACAACTTCATAATTTTAATAAATTGAACATGAAAAATCTGGCCCATCCACCGAATAATGCCAAGAAGAAAGGGAAAAATTGAAACAATAACAACCTGGGACCAGGAGGAAATAACCCCCAACAAAACCATCCCATTGGGGGAAACCAAAACCCCAAGGGGGCACCAATAACAATCAACCATGACAAGGGAAGAACAATAACCTCAGAACTAAATTCCCTTGTGCTCTATGTGGTGAGTATGGAAATTATACACACCATTGCCCCCAAATTGTTGATTTCAAATGGATAAAAGAATACATGAATGTGCAACGTTCTCCAATGTCGCCTGCCCCTAGGTAGGCCCCACAACAGTATTTTCAACTGCCACCTCTGACCATTTTGCAAAACCCTGTTCCACACCAACATGTGATGAATACCCAACATGAAAGTACACCCTACTCCACCCCAAATGTGGTAGTATCAAAACCTAGGTCCCAATCAACCTGGAAATCTGATTGATCGCAACATCCTCCTTACCAGTGAAGAAGAGATTCTTCTGCAAACACATAGTTGTCAATACAGTGTTCCCCCTGAATCTACCCAAACCATATCATAACTATATACAGCTACATCCAGACAACCATTGATGATTCCACGCCCTAACACTAAACCAAACCCTTATATACCATGTATGCAATTACGACGAAACATACATAAACCTCGCGCACTAGGGAAGCCTATAACTACAGTCTAGTCAATGACTTAGAACAGTCTCCTACAACCATATCTATATTGGATTTCCTCCAAACCTTTCCATCTCAATGGAAATCATTTCTTTCCACCTTGGGGGCAGTCAACTCAGCTGATACTCAACTCATCACTTTTGATCTAGATAGTGGAGAACCACGCCTCCCCACCCTAGTCACTTTTCAGATACCAGTTAAGATCCAAAACATCATAGTTCATCGATGTATCATTGATGAAGTTTCATCCACATGCATCATGTCCAAATTAGTATGGAAGAAACTTGGCTCACCTAAGGTAGTACCATATTTCATAACCCTAAGAGCTTATGACAGTATCCCATCATCCCCTGAAGGGCTCTTCCAAAATATCCCTATATAAATTGGGGGAAAACCCATCCTCATCAAGATTGAAGGTATCGATTCCCCACTTGATTCCAATATCTTGTTCAGACGTAGATACATGTATTCTATGAAGTAGGTCACCTCTTCTATGTTTTGAACAATGATGTTCCCACACAACGGGAAAATCGTCACCATCAACCAACTTACACATTATGAGCCTAATCATTCTGCCAACATTAATAACATTCTCCCCCCTGTCCGCAGTAGCTCAATTTTTTTTTTGGTCATCGACATGGGTCCCAAAATTTTCAAGGACCCATCCTTGCTGGGGGCATATCATGGAGCACCACCTCTCCTACACCCTTTATCACAAGTGTGTGTAGCATATTCTAATGGAACAAATATCAAAGACAATAATCCTCCCACCGAGGCCCCTCCCCACATCAAAGTTCCACCAGTTGGAGAATTATTACCTCAGGAGTTCCCTGAGAACCCCACTGCACCACTTATCCCTGATTTTCCCTCCCTCCAGGGGAAAATCCCAATTTGGGAGACAGTCCCCCAAGCCATTACCCGAATTCCCTTTTTCTACCCCCCACTTGGAGTCCAAGCATTCCAGGTAGCTTCTACACTCATCCTTCCAAACATGTTTCTTTCCATCCTTGTATGGTATCTCCATCCACCCGCGATGGTCCCTACACCATCTCTCTCTCCTCATATAGATGGATTACTGATGTAGATCCCAGTACAGGTTCCTGCCACACCACCCCCATCCCTAACTAGTAGCAACAACCCCACCATTATGGGCAAATAAAAGAAGAACTAGACCACGGCTCCATTTCCTCCTCGAGCTCAAACTCCTTCTGCATTATGAGAAAGAGAAGTACACCCCACTAACATATGTGGTACTCTTCCCAAGTTACCCAATCTGATCCAACTCCCTAGAGCTACCACTTTTCTCTCCACTCCACCAAGTACATCCATAGCTACTACAGAGTCCTCAAGAACACGCAATAAAGGGTTGTAAACAAAATTCGCTTGTGCCATCTATTCAGAGTATGGCCACTACACTCATCATTTCCCAACTCTACCTCAATTTCGCCAAACGTTAGCCATAGTAAGCCAAACATCTCGGCCATAGCCCCCTCAACCACTCCCTACCGAGACTCACATTACTGATATTTGATATATTTCGTCGTATGTCTCCAAGCGAATGAGGTACCCTCCACAGTATCAGGACATTCACTTTATGTCCAACGGTCCCTCACACCCTGTACATGCTATCCCATCTATGTCCTCACCACTTGAGAACAATAACATTTACCCATTGACAGTTCCCCCTGTCACCTCCCAGGATCCCCTGTATCCTCGCATTTTTCACTGTGAAGAAGATATCCTAGAGGAACTCACTACCCCCAATTTCCCATGGAATGCCTCCATCATCGAGCACATTTCCTTTCACAGGAGGCCTTTCACCCTCCTATCCAAGACTCCATGTGCACAATCTAAACCAAGGATTTTATTCCTTCGGGTCATATAGACTAGTTCAACAACCCTATCCCTGGCCCAGATGCTTTTGAAGAAGGAAACATGGCCAACATCTCCCCCACCGTCAAATTGAAATTTCCATTAAACCAAGAATCGTAGAAGAAATCACCATTGGCACCGCATTATCCCCTCAAGAACTCATTGCTTACAATGCTCTCTTTTAGGAATACTGAGATATTTTTTCCTAGTCATATACAAAGATGCCCGACCTCGATCCTTCTATAGTCTAACATGAAATCAACACTTGGTCCAATGTCGCCCCTGTTTGTCAAAAGAAACCCCCCCTTCACCCATCCAAAGTTGTGGCTATCAAAGCCTAAATTGACAAGTTACATGTTGTCGGGTTCATTTACCCCATTGCGTATACTTTGTGGGTCTCCAACCCCGTCCCCATTAACAAAAAACAGGGCACTATTAACGTCTTCACAGACTTTCACGATATCAACTATGCTTTTCCCAAAGAAAACTTTCCAACCCCTTTCATCGACCAAATTATCGATGACTGTGTCAGCCACGAGGCACTGTCCTTTATGGATGGGTTCTCCGACTATAATCAAATTCAAATCCATCCAACAAATCAATACAAAACCACTTTTACTACCCCTTGGGGTACCTTTGCTTATCGTGTCATGCCTTTTGGACTAAAAATCATCGACACTACATTTCAATGAGCCATGAACTATATTTTTCATGATCTTTCTCTCATCATCCTTACTTATTTAGAAAATATCACTGCTTGAACCAAAAAGTGAACCCATCATCTTGACGACTTAGACATCGTTTTCCAACGATGTTGCCAATTCAATATCCTCCTGAACCCCCTCAAGTGTGTATTATGCATCATTGTCGGGTGCATCCTCAGGTTCATTGTCTCCCAACATGACATTACTGTGGATCCCCTCAAGTTCCAAGCCATCACAGAAATTCCACCACCATAGAATTTATGCCAACTGCAAAGCATACAAGGAAAAACCAACTTTTTACATCTCTTTGTCCCTGACTATGCCACTCACGCCCATGGTTTTCTCCACTTACTGCATCATGATATCCCATTTCAATGGGATGAACATGCTCAAACATAATTTGATGACTTGAAAGTTTCCCTATCCAATGCCTCTTTGATTAGTCCCCCAGACTATGATCGTGATTACAACTTCTACTTATCATCCTATATTGTCTCAGTTGCAGGAGTCCTCATCCAATTAGGGGATGATGGGCATGAACATGTCATTTACTAAATTAGTAAAAACCTTTCAGGGACACCCTTGAAGAATAATCATGATGAGAAATTGGCATTAGCAGTTGTCCTTGGAGTCCAAAATCTACGACATTCTTTCCTGCTTCTAATTACCAAGGTCATAGCAGATTCCAACCCCATGCAATACTTTCTTCATTGAAGGAAGATTAATGAAATTTTTTCCCAATGGATCGTTATCCACCAGGAATACCATCTATAGTTCTCTACTCCCAAAAGAAAGAAATCTCTACTCCTAGCCAAACTCATTATGGATTTTCCCTCTGACACTAAATCTTATCCCATTAATCAAGATTTCCCTAATGAACACCTCTTCTTCATCCCCTCTGATGACCCCGGGAACGATGACATCCTCATCTACCTTTGCACACCGAATTTTGGGTCTCATCTCTCTCAATATGATCGTTGACACATTCATCATTAGGCCCTCTGATACCTCCTCATTTACTAAGAGGGGAGGTGAATCGGTAATAGAGAAATGAAATCCTTTTTAACCATATAATGCAAGTGTTATATCAATGTAGTTGTTGGATTACTGAGAGGGGGGGTGAATCAGTAATAGAGCAATTTAATCCTTTTTAACCATATAATACAAGTTTTATGTCAATTTTGCATTATCATCCAATAGATGCAGAGTAAATAAGTAATGAACAAATGAACTATCATACACATACACAGTACACCAGTGTTTTACGTGGAAACTCAAAGTGGGAGAAAACCACATAATGATTTTTCTTATATGTCTTGAAAAATTACATTCATTGGAAGCACCAACTTCCTTTTTTTTCCAACTGCAATTGGAAGGAGGCTCCAACCCCCTAATTTATCATGCTACAACCTAAGGGAAGTTCCAACTCCCTAATTCTCTGGCTACAACCAGAAGGAGGCTACAACTCCCTATGTTCTTTGGCTACAAATGAAAGGTGGATACAACCACCTATCCTTGCCCCATCCAACTACCCTGACGTAGAAGTCGAATGATGGAACCACTGTAAGACTATCACTATGAGATATACTGTCGTAAACCTATACCAATCAACCTGCACCAAACAACCTGTACCAATAACCTGAACCATGCATCAACCTGTACCTCCACCTGTAATCAGCCTATACCATAAACAAGTTCATCAACCATCTACCAAACAACATATATTCAACCTGTACCATAAACAAGTGTATCAACCATGCACCAACATGTACCTCAACATGTACCATGAACACATGCATCAACCATGCACCAAACCTATAAAAAAAACATGTCACAAAAACCTGTCCAAACAACCTATCACAGCAACCTATCTCATCAATATTACAACCAAATCAGATCTACTCACCAATATCAATCACCAAGACAACTCTCAAATATGTGCATCAACCAAGCATAAAACGAAACTCATAATCATCACCAAGATCAATATGTTCTTTTAATAATATACCAATACAAGTGTGCTACATCATCCATAAACCATGTGTCAACAATACTACTAACAAGTGCCTCCAACCATGTACCAAGTATGTACCAATCATTTATCAACTACTCATCAACTATGACTCATCAATATGTACCAACATCATCAACTATACACCTCATGTATGTGCCAACTCATCAACTACTTGTCTCAACCATATACCCAACGTGTACCTTAACCAAAATACCTCATCAATTTCATCATCCAAATATGATTTGTAACTCTGTAATAGACCTGGTGTATATGATCACATTCCTGCAAACCTTCCTTAACTTTCACAACAAGAGACTATGACTTTCATCAAACTTTTCTTTAGTCTCATATGACTAGTTTGGGATTAGTCAACAACCCTAATTTGAAATAATCATAACTATGTACCTGTAATGAATAAATATCTGAAAAATAGTACACAAAGTTATTCAATCTATTCTATGCAATTCCTCCAGGTGTCACTACTTGGAACCTCTCAGAAAAGGATTTATAGGAAAAATGGCATAACTTGTTGAATTCTGGCTTATTCTACAGAGTGACTTTATAGAGCATGCCCCACACATAATATTTGTTGAATGGATATGAAAATGTTACAAATAATACTACAGACTATACTCTAACCAACACATTTGGTCTTATTGAATTTTGATCTGTTATGAAGAAGTTATGATGTTTTTACCCAAAACATTTGTTTTAGACTAGTTTCAGGACTAGCCACAAACCCTATTTTCCACAGAGTGTAACTTCAAAAATACAACGAACCACAAGCTGAAATTTTTACAAAGGATACTTGGATATGTTCCCTCAATGGCCTATCAATTTCACAATCCAAATCATTCTAGAAAAAACGCTATTGCGAAAATGGTGAGATGATCTGTAAATAACATACCTTAGAAAACATCATCAAAAGAATTTATCCTCCCTTGAATTTCGGCCTTCTTTTCTTCACCTTCCCTCTAACATTAGGCTTAGATATCCTTTGGTTACCTCATTCACCTATATATATTCAATATTATCAAGTGTGATTTAAAATGAGAGAGCCTTGCCTCTTATTTATACTCTCCAAGTAGCTTCCTTAGAATTATCTTATAGGTCACTTTGCCCACTTTCCTTATTTTAGGGTTAACCCACTTCTAATTTCTCCATTAAATTTATTATTTAAATAATTTATTTTCTATTCACTTTGAATTATAGTACAATCATCACATCACTTTATTATTTACCTTCTAAAATCTCTTAAACCACTTTGACTACTTTGACCTTTTGGGACTTCTAGATGACATATGAGGGTCCAACTTCATAAGGCCATAACTCTCAAACCGTGAGGAGTTATGTGACGTCCCACATCCCCCCCAAAATGGAATGACATGTACTATCCATATATAATAGTATTACCTGCAAATATATCAAAACTCATACCATTATCCATAAAGCAAATTTGGGTCCATTACCCAAACCTGGGTTCTCCAACTTCTCATGGATTTAACTCTGTAACAGTGAGGAGTTATGTGACGTTCGACATACCACCAGAAATGTAATGACATGTAGTATCCATATATAATAATATTACCTTCAAATATATTAAAATTCATACCATTATAAATGAAAGGCCTTGGGTCCATTACCCAAACCTTTGTGCTACCAAAACTCGTTACCGAACTTTCTCCAAGGGTTGATATCAATCACTAAGGGTTGACATCAATGTACAACATCACTCTCCAATAGTTGACATGAATGACAATCAAAAATTCATACCAACTATCCATCAACCTAAGATAACTATATGAAAATATCCCCCTTTTGCATTGATGGCAACACCAACATTGATGGAAACACTTAGTCATGATAACATTCTTTCTTATACTCTTCATAAATGTTTCTATCTCTCCCCCTTTGAAAATAAATGGAAAAGGGTATCTCCCTTTGGCGATGCTCTCCCTGACTGAACTCTCCTTGGGGAATCTCCCCTTGTCTATCTGCCTTTGATTTTTCTTTGTGTTTATAAGCCTCTGATTACTCTCTTTCCCTTAATATGAATAATATATCCCCCTTTGACAAAGAGTATCACTTTGAATTCATATCACTCATTCTTCCCTTGTGACAATCACTCCCCTTGGAAACATGCCTTTATGCTCTCTATCTAAGAATTTATCTTTGCATCTGATAAATCTCTCCCCCTTTGTCCTATTTATGGTGCTTCCTTGTGTACATCTAAGACATATATGATAAGCATTAAAAAACATTCATTTTGGAGTAGAAATCACTCCTAGTCTCTAGCAAAGATACTCAAGGGCTTCCTGTGGAAGTAGTTTTGTAAAGCTGTATGCCACTTGTTCTTTTGTTCCCACATATTCAACTCTGATGTTCTTCTATGCAACCTGTTCCCATAGAAAGTTATACTTGATTAGAATGGGCTTCATCTTGGAGTGCATCACCAGGTTTTTTGAGATATTGATGGCGCTTGTATTAACACAATAGATTGGAATGGTCTCATCATACTCAACATGTATATTCTTCAAAGTTTGTTTCATCCATTGAACCTATGTACAACATGTTGTTGCTGCAATATACTCTGCATCGACTGTAGATAAGGATATTGATGATTGTTTCTTGCTTAGCCAAGATACTAAACACTCACCCAAGTAGTTTTCTTATCCACTGGTGCTTCGTTGGTCATCAATGCAACCTTTCCAATCTACATCTATGTAGGCAATAAGTGATATATCATTTCCTTTTGGATACCATAATCAAAACTCTTTTGTTCCTTTGAGATATCTAAAAATCCTCTTCACTACTAATACATGTGATTCCTTTGGTGTTTCTTGAAATCGTGCCACCTGTCCAACTGCCTGCATTGCATCTGGTCTGGATGTTGTCACATATAGTAAGATACCATCATTGACATGTATTGCCTCTGGTTTGTAGACTTTGAATCATCATATTTTCTCAACCTGCACCTACTTTGCATAGGAGTGGTAACTGGTTTGCAATCCTCCATTCTGAACCTCTTTAGCATTTCTCTGATATACTTGGTTTGAGAAATAAAAATTCCTTGGTTTCTTTGACATATCTGAAGACCCAAAAAGATAGATAGTTCTCCAAGTAATGACATTTCAAATTCATTCTGCATATTCTTTGCAAATTTCTGGCTTAACCTATCATTAGTACTTCCAAAACAATATCATCAACATAAATTTCAATTAATAAAATATTACCTTGAGTTACCTTGATG
>SNQJ01S0032802.1:118869-135204 GCA_010110895.2 Picea sitchensis | reverse complement strand
CTTCATTGTATATCCAACCTTTGGAGGCTTATTTTGTATTGCCGGGAGCATTTTGTAGCAGCTCATATCTATTTCTTGTACGACCATTTGAGTTTTATGCCAGATCGTCCATCTATTGTATTGATCTTACATTGCTCATAATAAAAAGGTCAAATATTTGTTTGTTCTTCTACATCTTGAATATATTGTGATCTCCATGTGTTGATGAATCTTGTATGCACTTAATAACTCAATAAATTAGTAGTAGTTAGTGATTCCAAGAAAGAATTTGGCTTGGGATCATTACAGTTTTGTCATTGTTATTTCTAAGCATTACTCTGTTTTGAATGTGAACTTATGTATGCACTGCATGTGTCCAAAAAAATATGTCAATTTGGAATCCATTAACATTGTTCGATCCATTTGTTATGTAATTATCATCCATTATGATAATATTCCTTTATCTCTGAACCACTCTTTGAACCAATCTACGAATCGATTCTCTCTTCCACTAACATATATCTGTCCAAACATGCTAAGTGTTCTTATGAATCCATATTTGTCCATACTGTCCAAGACTCTACTTGTGCAACTGTCCATTTTACTGAACCATTTATCACTATACTATCATGAAGTCTTGATTAATCTATCAAACTGTAATTCTACTAATTGATTCCTCTGAATCTGTCTTCTCAAATTCTGCAAGTTCCTCTAAGGATGTTTATTTGGTCTGTCATAGCTATCGCATAGACTCCCCCTGTCTAATATTCATATTACTTGGGAGTCTCTGAGTCGGATGGCTCAAAACAATTCCTTCTTTGATGTGTATTCATCATCATATTCATTGGTAGATTCATCATCACCTCCATTGGTAGATTCATCATCATCTTCATTGGTAGATTCATTATCTCTTTGAGCTCTGACTTCTTTCTTTTTGTATGTGGATTCATCTTTCACTACAATGCCTAAAAGTACAATCTCTTGAACCTGTTCCTTATTTACATGTCCTTCCTTTCTTTCAATTATTTTCCAAACCTTTATGTATCTAACATCTTTATTTTTCTCTGTAGAATTTTCTTCATCTTGTTTTATTGCCAATCTTGCGATCTCTAGTACCTGGTCTTTGTTCACCCATTCTTCCTGTTTTCTTATCCATACATTCATATATCTGATATTAGTATTCTCTTTCATGGAAGTGTTGATCATGCTTCTACAATCACTGGATATGTGTCCATAGTTATGACATTTGTAACACTCAATGTTATGTGTGACCACATAGGAACTTATTGCTTGAACATTTCTTTTATAATCCCTGCAATATGCAACCTTATGTCCAAACTTAGTATAATAAAATAAATTACCATAAAATTAATTTGCATAACTGGGAGTGAATGATCTTCTTTGTGGTGTAGTCCTTCTGAATTCTTTCCTTGACTGATCATGATCATTATTGAAGCTTCTTTGTGGATTGAACATGGATGGTCTTCTTGAAGATGCATATTCAATAGTTTTCTTAGATTTCGGTTGACCATGATTCCTTCATTTGAGTACTTCTCCACAACTCTTTCTATTTTCTTCATTCTTCTTTTTTAGAAACCTAGAGTGATTCTCTTCGTTCTCTATAACTGATGTGGATGTTTCTGT
The DNA here is from genome assembly GCA_010110895.2 of Picea sitchensis. Classification (NCBI taxonomy): domain Eukaryota; kingdom Viridiplantae; phylum Streptophyta; class Pinopsida; order Pinales; family Pinaceae; genus Picea; species Picea sitchensis. The sequence continues at coordinate 133,581 of SNQJ01S0032802.1, read as the reverse complement.
CTCTTCAACGTTCTTGTTGAGCTTGACAATTTTAATTCTCAATGTGACAACTTTTTCTTCAAGCTTCTCAACCTCTTCTTATTTCTTCATTATCTGAGACTTCATGACTTCTTCTATTCTTTTCGCTTCTTCGAATTGAATTTTTTATGTGATTATTTCTTCTTCAAGTCCTTTCTCTTCTTAACCAAACTCTGCCTCAAGTTGGTTTAGATCATTAGTTATTTCCTTAAGATGATATGTCAATATCTTCTCTCTCATTTCTTCTTCTTCCTTATGTGTTGCTATGTTGGTTTCCAAACACTTCTTTTGATAGTCAAGATTTTCTTCGATCTTTCTGGCTTCTTCTAGCTGAGTTCTTAAGTTCTCGATGGCCTGTTGGGCTTCTTAAAAAATGTGAACACTTTTCTTTTGTTTCATCAATTCTTTCTTGAGTGAATTTTTTTATTCTCTTAGTTCATCTAAAACACTAATCAATTCTTCTTCATAATTGTCTTCCTTTTCAATTAGTTTTTCTATCTCATTTCCTTCATGACATTCTATTTCAAGATGTCCATCTTTTTCACAATTAAAAAAAAACAACACATCTCTCATGATTATGTACTCTTCATTGTCTGAATCTACTTGACATGGTGAACACAATTCTTCTTGATTTGTATCTTCATCTTCTTTGACATTTTCGGAATATGTGATGGGTGAAGAATATATGTCATGTAACTTATCCCAAAGTTATTTTTTTGATGAACATTTACCAACCTTTTCTCTTACCAGATTAGGTAATCCTTCCTAGATGAAATCCATTGCTATTTTGTTATTCTTCCTCAATTCCTTCTTGGCTATAGTCTTTTCACTTTTTAAACTATCATATCCTATAACAATTGATAGCCAAATATAATGTCCCTATTCCTGTAAAAATACTTCCATCCTTATGCTCCACATCTCATACTTAAAACCATTATGACCATTAAACATTGGTACTCCATTCTCAGAATAATCCATGATGTCCTTCCAGTTGTTAAATAGTTTCCTAAAGGAACCAACTCTGATTCCAATTATTGGATTACCGAGAGGGTGGGTGAATCAGTAATAGAGAAATTTAATCCCTTTTAACCATATAATCCAAGTGTTATATCAATGTAGAATTATCATCCAATAACTGTAGAGTAAATAATCAATGAACAAATGAGAAATCATACACATACACAATACACCAATGTTTTACGTGGAAACCCAAAGCGGGAGAAAACCACATAATGATTTTTCTTAGATTTCTTGAAGAATTACATTCATTGGAAGCACCAACTTCCTTTGTTTTCCAGCTGCAACTGGAAGGAGGCTTCAACCCCCTAATTTATCAGGCTACAACCTAAGGGAAGCTCCAACTCCCCAATTCTCTAGCTACAACCAGAAGGAGGCTACAACCCCCTATGTTCTCTGGCTACAACCAGAAGGTGGCTACAACCACCTATCCTTACCCTATCCAACCACCCAAACATAGAAGTAGAATGATGGAACCACTGTCACACTATCATTGTGAGATATACTATTGTAAACCTATACCAATCAACCTTCACCAAACAACCTAAACCATGCATCAACCTGTACCTCAACCTGTAATCAACCTATACCATAAAAACGTGCATCAACCATACACCAACCTCTACCAAACAACCTATAGTCAACCTGTACCATAAACAAGTGCATCAACCATGCACCAACCTGTAACTCAACCTGTACCATGAACAAGTGCATCAACCATGCACCAAACCTTACAAATTACATTTCACCACAACATGTCCAAACAACCTATCACAACAAAATGTCTCATCAATGTTATCAACCAAATCAGATCTACTCACCAAGATCAATCACCAAGACAACTCTCAAAGATGTGCCTCAACCAAGCATAACACAACAACTAAGATCAATATGTGCTTCTAATAATATACGAATACAAGTATGCTACATCATCCATAAAACATGTGTCAACAATATTACTAACAAGTTCCTCCAACCATGTACCAAGTATGCACCAATCATGTATCAACTACTCATCAACTATGACTCATCAAGATGTACCAACATCATCAACTATACACCTCATGTGTGTTCCAACTCATCAACTACTTGTCTCAACCATGTACCCAACATGTACCTTAACCAAAATCCCTCATCACTTTCATCATCCAAATATGATTTGTAACTTTGTAATAGACCCAGTGTTTATGATCACATACGTATAAACCTTCCTTAACTTTCACAACAAGAGACTAGCATTTTCATCAAACTTTTCTTTAGTCTCACATGACTAGTTTGGGATTAGTCAACAACCCTAACTTGAAATAATCATAAATATGTACCTGTAATGAATAAATATATCAAAATAGTACACAATACTCTTCAGTTTGTTTTATGTAATTCCTCTAGGTTTCACTACTTGGAACCTCTCAAAAAAGGATTTATAGCAAAAATGGCACACCTTGTTGAATTCTGGTTTATTCTAGAGAGAGACCTTGTAGAGAGTTCCCCACATGGAATATTTGTTGAATGGATATGAAAATGTTACAAAGAATACTAAAGACTGTACTCTAACCAACACATTTGGTCTTACAGAATTTGTATATTTTATGAAGAAGTTATGATGTTGTTACCCGAAACACCTGTTTTATACTAGTTTTAGGACTAGCCACAAACCCTATTTTCCACGGAGTGTAACTCCAAATATACAACGAACCACAAGATAAAATTTTCACCACAGATACTTGGATATGTTCCCTCAATGGAATATCAATATCACTATCTGAATCATTCTATAAAAAAAGTTATTTCAAAAATGGTGAGATGACCTGTAAATAACATACCTTAGAAAGCATCATCAAAAGAATTTATCCTTCCTTGAATTCCGACCTTATTTTCTTCACCTTCCCTCTAAAATTTGGCTTAGATATACTTTGGTTACTTCAATTACCTAAATATATTAAATATTCTCAAGTGTGATGTAAAATGAGAGAGTCGTGCCTCTTATTTATACTCTCCAAGTAGCTTCCTTAGAAGCCTCTTATAGGTCACTTTGCCCACTTTCCTTATTTTAGGGTTAACCCACTTCTAATTTCTCCATTAAATTTATTATTTAAATAATTTATTTTGTATTCACTTTGAATTATATTATACTCATCACTTCACTTTATTATTTACCTTTTAAAATATCTTAAACCACTTTGACTACTTTGACATTTTAAGGCTTCTAGATGACATATGAGGGTCCTCCAACTTCGTAAGGCCATAACTCTCAAACCGTGAGGAGTTATGTGAAGTTCTAGATACCAACAAAAATGGAATGACATGTACTATCCATATAGAATAGTATTACCTGCATATATATAAAAAAACATACCATTATCCATCAAACAAACTTGGGTCCATTACCCAAACCTGGGTTCTCCAACTTCTCATGGCCATAATGTTCCACATACCACCAAAAATGGAATGACATGTAATATCCATATATAATAGTATCACCTTAAAATATATTAAAACACATACCATTATACATGAAACAACCTTGAGTCCATTACCCAAACCTTTGTGCTACCGTAATTCACTACCGGACTTTCTCCAAGGGTTGACATCAATCACTAAGGGTTGAAATCAATATACAATATCACTCTCCAATAGTTGACATCAATGACAATAAACAATCCATAACAACTATCCATCAACTCAAGCAAACTGTCTGACAATAGCATTATCATCCAATAATTGCAGAGTAAATAAATAATGAACAAATGAGCAATCATACACATACACAACACACCAGTGTTTTTACGTGGAAACCCAAGGTGGGATAAAAACACAGAATGCATTTTCTTATATGTCTTTAAGAATTACATTCATTAGAAGAACCAACTTCCTTTGTTTTCCAGCTGCAACTAGAAGGAGGCTCCAACCCCCTAGTTTCTCGGGCTACAACCTGAGGGAAGCTCCAACTCCCTTATTCTCTGGCTACAACCAGCAGGAGGATACAACCCCCTATGTTCTTTGGATACAACCGAAAGGTGGCTACAACCACCTATCCTTTCCCCGTCTAGCCGCCCTGACATAGAAGTAGAATGATGGAACCACTATCACACTATCACTGTGAGATATACTATTGTAAACCTGTACCAATCAACATGCACCAAACAACCTGTAAAAATAACCTGAACCATGCATCAACCTGTAATCAAAATGTACCATAAACAAGTGCATCAAACATGCACCAACCTGTACTTCAACCTGTACCATGAACAAGTGCATCAACCATGCACCAAACCTGTATAAATAACCTGTCACAACAACTTGTCCAAACAACCTATCACAACAACTTGTCTCATAAATCTTATCAACCAATCATATCTACTCACCAATATCAATCACCAAGACAACTCTCAAATATGTGCATCAACCAAGCATAACACAACAACTCATAATCATCACCAAGATTAATATGTGATTCAAATAATATACCAATACAAGTATGCTACATCATCCATAAACCATGTTTCAACAATGCTACTAACAAGTGCCTCCAACCATGTACCAAGTATGTACCAGTCATGTATCAACTAATCATCAACTTTGACTCATCAAGATGTACCAACATCATCAAATATACACCTCATGTATGTGCCAACTCATCAACTACTTGTCTCAACCATGTGTTGGCACGGGGCCAGACCTAGGGTTCAACGCTGCAACAACATACCAACAAAACCCTAACTACCGACCCTTTCGAAAACACCTATGAAGAAGATAAAGTCTCACCCGAGGTAGAGGTATGGGTGGTTGCAAGACTCAAATGTCTGCAACCTTAGCTGGGAAACAAATATGTGATTACAACACCTCAATAGAGCACTTAGCAGCTACAGTTCATCAATATTTAACCAGTATCTACTTCGCAAATAAAACCCTCATTATAGAGCATCGCAGTATTCACCTAGATCTAGTAGATTCAAGCACTAAGCACATTCACATAGGTTATATATAGCATTCATCCATATTATTAAGCACAAAACAATAATAGAGTTGCCTATCATTCATCTATATCAAATCATGTAATCAAGTAAACACATAAACAGATCAATACATCACACAAAGCACAACAACACAGGATATATGTGGTTCACCCTAGCCTAGGGCTACATCCACCAACTCTTTTTTTCTTGTATTAACTTCTATTAATCGACTACATGCACAAAGCCTCAAAATACTACTTCGCATAGGACAAGATATATGTGCGCACTCCGCTATATCCTCCTTCCTTGAGCTAGGTTATGGCACAAATCCTTACACAGTCTGTGCACAAAGCACTTACAAAAAAATTGCACTCAGATTTGCAAGCCTTGACACACTCATGCACTAAGAAAAATACCACTCTAGCACTAAGCCATCTACCTCTTCTTACATCATCTAGCTACTTATTTATAAATTAAAAAAGAGGCCTAAACATGGGTAAACTCGTGAGCCGACATTCCCATACCCATTACATAAGCCCAAAACCCAAAAATACCTAAAAAGGGGCTAAGATCCCGCGATCTCGGCTTCGAATCATGCTCCACCTTCGACAGCTTGTTGATGTCCTGAAATAGGTCAAAAGTGACCAAAGATCTCCAAAACTTGGTCAAGGGCCAATAGGCCCCCAACACTCACCTGTGACTCGTCCTGAGTCACTCTAGTTTAGGTAGATCTGCTTCAAAAGCCTCAAGCTTGGATTGAGCTTCCTTGACTTGTTGTTGTGCCAAGGCCTCCTGCTCAGTGAAATCGTGGATAAATGCTTCATTGATAGGTCCCTCTAAGCATTGTTCAGTTGCAGTGATGACTTGCTCCAATTCTGCTCCTTGGCCTTCAATCTCTGCAAATAGTTGGCAAGCCTCGTCCTGTATTGGTTGGAGCCTCTGAGTCATTTCCATGACTTTTCTCTGTATGGTGTGGACCTTCTGTTGAGAAGTGCATTGTTCTTGGGTTCGCTTCATCCTCTCAACAACTGACATGGGGCTTCAACTATGCGTGTATTGTTTCTACTTGCTTCTTTGCTTCCTGGAGTTGTGACTCTAGTGCCTTCAATTCAGGATCCTCAGTGATTCGCTCATAAGTCTGGGAACTATGATCACTTAGTTGTTTACATTCCATGGTGAGGATCTTGATTCTTTCAACTACACTTCGAGCAGTTGATTCTCTTTGATCTTGCACATCCTATGGAGTGTTAGGCACTGCTCGGATCTCTAAGTCTATTATTCTTTGTTGGAGCTACTGGATAGCTTCTGCGCACTACGCTACTTGATGCTCCACTCGGTCTTCTTCCTTTCTCTCTAATCCCATCACATATCGAAGTTCTCTGTCAATTGCTTATTTGACTCTGAGATGCTTTGTGAGCAACTACTCTTTCTCTTGATCAATCTATGCTTTCTCTTCTTCAAACTCAGTTTAGAGGGTATCCTTCTCCTGCTGCGCAACTTGACATTACTCTATGACTAATTTTTGTACTTGCTTAAGGGCCTTTGTGGCCTATTTTGTTTCTTCCTGTGCATGAAAAAGGTGAGCTTCAGTTGCATTAGCTATTCTGTGGAGTTGGGTAGGCTCATATCCCAACTCCGGTGCTTCTGATGATGGGGTCTCAATGGAGACTGCGCGGCTGGATTGAAGGGCCTATTGTACCCCTCTGAGTTCAACCTTGATTCTGTTGTAGATCTCCTCCCGATTGGCTTCATGTTTCTACAAGATGTCCTACGAGGCATATGCTACTGCTGCGATGATGAAGTCGAAGTCATCGAGCATGAGTAGGGTTTGCATCATGATTTTTCTAGCTCTTGATTTCTTCTGTGAGGTAGGTTTCTTGGGGGAAACCTTCCTTTTCTTCAAGGGATCAGCCTCATCATCAAGATTCCTAGGTGGTGTTACTTTTCCTTGCTTCTATTGATCATATTTTCCATTTGTTTCTTCTACTTCGTCATCACCTCCTCGTCCAGGTGATATTGAAGCAGTTTCTTCCAATGTGTTGCTCAAGTTTTGGACCTCTTCGATCTTCCTCCTTCTGTTGGGTCTAGGAGTATCCTTTTCTTCATGAGTGGTCTCAGGGTTGTCGATTAGTTCAGGGTTTGACATTCATGTGGGGTCAGTGGGGATAAGGAACTCTATTGAACAATGCTTATTTATCTCTTCGAGGTCCTCCTCTGTGAGCTTGTAGTATGATTGAAGCTATTCTATATGCTCATTTGCGTGTTCGGTGATATAAATGAAGTTTCGATCTACGTGAAACTTCATGAGGGGTCGGAACCGGTGCAAGTTGTTCAGTGTCATGCGAGGGACAACTTCGATAGCCCTCTTTAGTTGGATATAATATGTATTAAAGACCACATTTGACTGCCATTTTTTCCCATATCGCTCGAGTACCAGAGCATGGTGAACTTCGCAGCGAGCGTCTCGAATGGCTCAATGTCCAGGAAGGTCGCACCTTCCGGCAGTTCCCAAGAAGTAAACACTATGAGGATCAAGAGCCAACTAAAGTGGAACTCATATCTCTGATCCTGAGCTTCACGACAGTCTAATTCTAGATGGTTGACCAAGTACTTCACCCAGTTCATCTGGAGTCCTTCTACACATTTCCCGGTGAGGTCAACAATGAATCCTATGACCTGTGTAGGTATTTTCTTTCTCACGAGCTTTCCTTCGATCAGTTGGAAGGCCAGGCACACTGCACCATTCTGGATGGAAGCTACCTTGTAGCCTTGCATTCCATTTTCTACATCTCCATATGTGTCTTTGATATTTTGTGCCAATGCACGATCTGTAGCCTTTCCTGGGTAGAAGTCATGTGGGTCGAGTCCCTGCATGCTCAATTTGGTGATCCTATGGATCAACATTGAATCGACTATGATGCATCGGTATAGCCATAGATAGCCACCATGAAAGCACACCAACAGAATATTAATGCACACATTAACCTCCTAGTTCCTTCCAAAGTGTGGTATCTTCATTACATTCAAGAGGGTGGACTGCGCAAGGTCCATAGTCCACTGTTGGGGGATTATTTTCGAGTTCTTCCCCTTCGTCCTAGTTAGATATTTGTAAGGAGTGAGCATACTATAATTATTGCAGTCTCGTAGGTTGAATTCATTGAACTTCAACATCGTGATATTATCTTGTTGTTTTCTAACTGTACGTATCCCCTTCGAGAGGTACACAGTAACCATGGAGTAATCAAAGTCCCTCAGGAGACTTTCATGACTCACCACGCCAGCTAGAGGTGGGATGTATTCAAGTAAGATGGTCGAGATTAACTTTGCATTCACAAAGTCATATCCATGCTTGGTTCTCTTCTCAACTGCAAATCAGGATGGTTCAGATCCGTGAGCAGACGACGGAGAGGCTTGCACTCCCCTCTTCGATGAAGCTTGAATACCTATGGACATCACTTTTTAAGCCATGTGGTCGATTAGAACTTCCTCAACAACTTTCTATACGATGTTGATATTATCTGACATGCACGCTCAGATTGGATAACTCAGGTGGATGAGTGCTCAAAGCAATAGAATAGGTGTTGATCTCAATAAACATAGTGTGGTAGCGGTGAGTTGGCTTGGATACAATTCGAAAAATTCTTCTCGGTGCAACAATTGAAAAAATAAGTAGACGACGGTGTAATGGGTCTCTCCAATGGATGAGAGGCCTTAATCAATGTAGTTATGTCCTTTGCGAAATGGTCCCAATGGTCTGATGGTGAGCTTTCTAGTCATAATGGTTATAATGTGTCCAATGGTCATATCTCTTCACCATGGTGAAGTGTCATGTTGTGTTGTTCTGATATCCCGACAAAGTTACAATTTTGCAAATCATCCTTCTGCAAAGTCCCCTATGGAACATTCTTCAACTTTTCTATCTTTGTTGTCTTCTTATTGAGATTCCTATCCTTCTTCCCAGTGATCTTCATCTCGGTATTCCTTTTGTCGTTCAAATTCCAATTTCCTTTTGGCCTAGTAACATCACGCTATTGAGATTCTCTACTAGGGTTAGAGAGTAATACCTCTTCTCCATCTGGGGTAGGTGCTCCACTCTTCTGTGATTCTTCTTGTGTTATTTAAACTTTGACATCCTAGTTCCTATTTATAAATAGATTTGATCTATTCTCATGTTCTTCAATCAAGTGCGCTATCCTCCTAGTCACAAAATATTTTAACTCTTACTTCTTTTTTTCTAATTCTTCCTCATCTTGTCTTCTTCGGATCTGATCTTTCACAATCCAAGTTTTTCCTAGTAATATAGAAAATGGGGCGTTATTCTCAATAAATTTAACAACCTCAAAATCTTCCCTTGTTGTAGTTCCATGCGCACTCATAAAAATCTGGGTGAGTCTGTGTTTCTTCATCCAGAACACAGTCAATGTCGAAGTCTCCTATTCTTGTTTCTATGCACTCTTTGTCTTTGAAAATCTCAGACAAGTTAATATTTCGATGATCATTCAGGGTTTCTTTCATTTGTAGTAATACAATCTATGACTCCTTCTGGGGTTCTGCCATAATCTTAGACTCTTGGCCTTTCTCAGGGTTTTCTTGTCCCATATTCATTCTTTCAAGCTTAGCAATCATTCTAGGGAAATCCAAAACTTCATGGTCCATATCTTTACAACAAAGACAACTAGGTCTTTTACCAGGAAATTCCTTAGCAAGATGTCTCGGTCTTTTGAAATTATAACAAAGAGTTAATCCTCTCTTTCTTTGAAATGATCCCCATCCTTTCCTGTACTGCATGCTATGGTCATAGTAGCTAGCCTGCAAAAATTTCTTCCTAGGATCCTACATCCATTTGTTAGACCGAACATTCTTTCTATGGATAGGAATAACATATCTTTCATTATTTCTATCAGATCTACTCATATCAAATATTTTTTCATCTAGTTGTGCCCTACTTTTCAAGCTAGGACTCAAACATACCTAGATCCATACTTTTGAAACAAAAATTTCCACTTATCTTACCTTTTCAATCAAAACTTTTCACTGTTCTTACTTTTATCAGAGCACAAATCTTTAAGATCTTACCTCTTTTCTTCAGATCTGATTTTTCTTCCTGGCACAAAGCTTCATAGGCCAAGTAGAATAATGCACACTAGGGAAATAGATCTATGCACATAGATTTTTCTTTTCTGTAGTTCCCAACAATCATAGTTTCGGTCCCAACAATGGAACCATTTGTTGGCACAGGGGCAGACCCAGGGTTCAATGCTACAACAACACACCAAAAAAACCCTAACTATCGACCCTTTCGAAAACACCTGTGAAGAAGATGAAGTCTCACCTGAGGTAGAGGCAGAGGTGGTTGCAGGACTCAGATGTTTGGAACCTTAGCTGGGACAAAGATCTATGATTACAACACCTCAACAAAGCACTTAGCAACTACATTTCATCAATATTTAACCAATATCTACTTCGCAGATAAAACCTTAATTACAGAGAATCATAGTATTCACCCAGATCTAGTAGATTCAAGCACTAAGCACTAAGCACATGTTAGATCTAACATTCATCTATATTATTAAGCACAAACAACAACATATTTGTCTATCATTCATCTATATCAAAGAATATAATCAAGTAAACACATAAACACATAAATACATTACACAAAGAACAACAACACAAGATATATGTGGTTCACCCCCAACCTAGGGCTACATCCACCAACTCTTCTTCTCGTGTATTATCTTCTGTTAATCAGCTACCAGGGATGATTTTAAGGATGGAAAATTATTTTAAAATGTAGAAACCTTGGCGAATCTTACTAATCCTTCATATGCCAAATATAAATGTTTGGCGATATTTTTGTAAAAATATTCAAATTTCTAAGGATTTTATATAGTTTTTATAAAATTTTGGTGATTTTTAAGGTAAAATAATTTTATCCTATAGAATTTCGGCGAATCATTTTTAAAATAGCGAATCTCATTTTTGGAAAAACCATGGAAAATTAGCCCATGAGCGAAATTTAGCCCCTAAAATCATCCTTGTCGGCTACATGCACAAAACCTCAAAATACTACTCTGCATAGGACAGGACATCTACACACACTCCACTAGATCCTCCTTCCCCGAGCTAGGTTACAACACAAAGCCTTACATAGTCTGTGCACAAAGCACTTACAAAACACTTGAACTCAGCTCTGCAAGCCTTGACGCATTCATGCACTAAGAAAAATACCACTCTAGCACTAAGCCATCGACTTCTTCTTACATCACCTAACTACTTATTTATAGATTACAAAAGAGGCCTAAACATGGGTAAACCCATGGGCCAACATTCTCATACCCGTTACATAAGCCCAAAACCCAAAAATCCCTAAAAAGGGGCTGAGATCCCATGATATCCACTTCGACTTACGCTCCACCTTCGACAGCTTGTCGAAGTCCCAAAATAGGTCAAAAGTGACCAAGGATATCCAAAACTTGGTCAAGGGCCAACACCATGTACCCAGCATGTACCTCAACCAAAATCCCTCATCAATTTCATCATCCAAATCTGATTTGTAACTCTGTAATATACCTGGTGTATATGATCACATACCTGCAAACCTTTCTTAACTTTAACAACAAGAGACTAGCATTTTCATCAAACTTTACTTTATTCTCACATGACTAGTTTTGGATTAGTCAACAACCCTAACTTACAATAATCATAACTATGTACATGTAATGAATAAAGATCTAAAAATGGTACACAATGTTAGTCAATGTCTTTTATGCAATTCCTCCAGATTTCACTACTTGAAACCTCTCAGAAAAGAAGTTATAGCAAAAATGGCATACCTTGTTGAGTTCTAGATTATTCTAGAGAGTGAATTTGTAGAGCATGCCCCACACAGAATATTTTTTGTATGGATCTGAAAAACCTTAGAAATCATCATCAAAAGAATTTATCCTCCCTTGAATTTCGGCTTTCTTTACTTCATCTTCCCTCTGAAATTCGGCTTAGATATCCTTTGGTTAACTCAGTCACTTTTAGATATTCAATATTCTCAAGTGTAATTAAAAATGAGAGACCCATCCTCTTATGTATACTTTCATGTAGCTTCCTCAAGGGGTTACCTTTTAACCATCTTATCCCACTTTACTTATTTTAGAGCTAACCCACTTCTAACCACTTGTTCACTTAGTAATTTCTCCATTAACTTTATTATTTAAATAATTTCTTTTGTATCCACATTGACTTATAGTACACTCATCACTTCACTTTATTATTTAAATTACCTTCTAACCATCTTAACCCACTTTCCTTATTTTAGGGCTAACCACTTTTAACCACTTGTACACTTAGTAATTTCTTCATTAACTTTATTATTTAAATAATTTATTTTGTATCCACTTTGGCTTATAGTACACTCATCACTTCACTTTATTATTTAAATAATTTATTCTTTGCAACCACTTTGAATACTTTGACATTTTGGGGCTTCTATATGACTCATGAGGGTTCTCCAACTTCACATGGCCATAAATCTCTAATCGTGAGGAGTTATATGATGTTCCACATACCACCAGAAATGGAATGACATGTACTATCCATATAGAATAGTCTTATGTGTAAATATATCAAAACTCATACAATTATACATCAAAAAAACTTGGGTCCATTACCCAAACCATTGTGCTACTGAAATTCGCTACCAGACTTTCTTCAAGGGTTGACATCAATGAAAACCAACCCAATTAATCAACAATATCCTCCTTTGGCATTGATGAAAATACTTTGATGCAATACTGAAATCATATCACTCATTCTCCCCCTGTGACCATCGCTCCCCTTGGAACCATGCCTTTGTGCTCTTTCTCCAAGCATTTACCTTTGCATCTGATAAATCTCTCCCCCTTTGTCATCAATGTCAAAGGTATCTTTCCATCCAGGGATACTCCCCCTAATTGAACTCTTCCTGAAAATGATCTCCCAACCTGAATGGTCCTCTTTATGGTGGTTCCTCGTGTGAATCTAAGACATATAAGATAAGCATTAAATATCATTCATTTTGGAGTAGAAATTACTCTGAGTCTCTCCTGAAGATACTCAAAGGCTTCCCTTGGAAGCGATTTTGTAAAGATGCTTTCCACTTGTTATTTTGTGCCCACATATTCAACTTTGATGTTCTTCTTTACAACTTGTTTCCATAGAAAGTGATACTTTATTGGAATGTGCTTTGTCTTGGAGTGCATCACCAGGTTCTTTGAGATACTGATGGCGCTTGTATTATCACAATAGATTGGAATGGGCTCATCATATTCAACCTGTATATTTGTCAAAGTTTGTTTCATCCATAGAACCTGTGTACAACATCTTGTTGCTGCAATATACTCTGCTTCGGCTGTAGATAAAGATATTGATGATATTTTCTTTCTTAGCCATGATACTAAACACTCACCCAAGTAGAATGCTAATCCACTGGTGCTTCATCAGTTATCAATACATCCTTCCATATATACATTTGTGTAGGTAATAAGTGATAGATCATTTCCTTTTGGATACCATAATCCAAACTCTTTTATTCCTTTGAGATATCTGAAAATCCTCTTTACTGCTAAGACATGTGATTCCTTTGGTGTTTCTTGAAATCGTGCCACTTGTCTAACTTCCTGCATTACATCTGGTCTAGATGTTGTCACATATATTAATCTACCAATCATTGACCTATATTTCATCTGGTTTTTAGACATTGAATCATCATATTTCTCAACTTGCATCTGGTTTGCAAAGGAGTGGTAACGGGTTTGCAATCTTCCATTCCAAACCTCTTTAGCATTTCTATGATATACTTATTTTGATAAATAAAAATTCCTCGATTTATTTGACATAAATGAAGACCCAGAAAGAAGGATAGTTCTCTGAGTAATGACATTTCAAATTCACTATGTGTATCCTTTGCAAATTTCTGGCTTAACCTGTCATTAGTACTTCCAAAAATAATATCATCAACATAAACTTCAATTAATAAAATACCGTCTCATTTCTTTGTTTTGAATGTGAACTGTTGTATATTCATCATCATGTTCATTGGTATATTCATCATCTCTCTGAGCTCTGACTTCTTTATTTATGTCTCTGGATTCATCTCTCACTACAATTCCTTAATGTACAATCTCTTGAAATTGTTCCTTATTTACATGTCCTTCTTTTCTTTCAGTTATTTTCCAAACCTTTTTATATCTAATGTCTTTCTCTGTAGAATTTTCTTCATTTCATTTTATTGCCAATCTTGCGATCTGTGGGACCTAGTCCTTGTTCACTTATTCTTTGTGTTTTTTTATCCATACTTTCTTATATCTGATATCAGTGTTCTCTTTCATGGAAGTATCGATCATGCTTCTACAATCACTAGCCATGTGTCCATAGTTATGACATTTGTAACATTCAATGTTACGAGGGGCCACATAGGAACTTCTTTGTTGAACATTTCTTTTATAATTTGTGCAATATGCAACCTTATGTCCAAAATTAGTACAATAAAAACAATGACCATAAAAGAAATTTGCATACCTGGGAGTGAATGATCTTCTTTGTGGTATAGTCCTTCTAAATTTCTACCTTAACTGATCATGATCATGATTGAAGCTTCTTTGTGGATTGAACATGGATGGTCTTCTTGAAGATGTATCTTCAATAGTTTTCTTAGATTCTGGTTGACCATGATTCCTTCCTTTGAGTA
>SNQJ01S0032802.1:46799-102070 GCA_010110895.2 Picea sitchensis | reverse complement strand
TGATAAAGTATTGGAGAACTTTCTATTCATGGAAAGTGGTTAACCCTAAAATAAGGAAAATAGGTTAAGTGGCCTAGAAATGGGTTAAGTAACCTAAAAATGGGTTAAGTGACCTAGAAGATGAAAGTATAAATAAGAAGCTAAGATCTCCTGTAAAATACACATTTGGTGAGAATCCTTTATGGATCAACGGAGAGCTTCTTGGTAATATATTTTGGAGTACTGATGGAGAGATTCTTGTGAGAGAATCTTATTGGTGTGGATCTTTTGAGCATGATTGAAGATCTATTCTGAGGAAGAGAGTGAGAGGAGGATCTCATGGACGCATCAAAGTTTCGACAATGTCGGAGATCTTGACAACAAAAGTCTCGGAGTCACAGAAAACCTTATTTTTTGATGCCCACGTGGGATGTCTGTGTATAGGGTGCATGTACACTTGGGTTGGCTGTGTATAGGGTGAGTGTACACACGAGCTGACTGTGTACAGGGAGTGTGGA
Source organism: Picea sitchensis (assembly GCA_010110895.2). Taxonomy (NCBI): domain Eukaryota; kingdom Viridiplantae; phylum Streptophyta; class Pinopsida; order Pinales; family Pinaceae; genus Picea; species Picea sitchensis. The sequence goes on along the minus strand of SNQJ01S0032802.1, from coordinate 101,573 downwards.
CTGAATAACCTCATGGATATTTGTGTTTGAGCTGGTGCCAAGCTCTTGGATGATGAGGTAGGTTCCATATCTACATTATATGGCCTCAGATCTATCACTAAGACACTGGTATGGTTACATTATTGTCTTTATAGATGCTATTGTTTGATATGTTGTGAATTCTTAGGGAATTCTTGGTATGGATTCTATGATGTGGCTCAATTTGGTTGATTTGATGGATGGAGTGAGCAACACTCTTGTGATTCAGTAGTGACATGATTGCTATGGTATACTTGTTCTTTATACATGATTGGGATAGCATTCATATTGATTTGTTGTGGAGCATGAGAAAGCTATTGGAGAGCTTGGATGTATTGTGACTGGCTGTGGGTCAGTTTAGACAGTGGAAGTTAGAAGAGTTCTGAGCATGTGAAGAAAAGAAAAACCCTAGTTGATTAGAAGCAGACACTTGTTGCATTATACATTGGCCGCATTCACACATGGGTTGTAGTGAGCCAAAGCGTGTTCACACGCAGGTTGCACTACTGACAGGTCGCATACCTGTTGATAGATTGATATCTATTGAGGATTGTTGCCTCATCTCAGTTGATGTTGAGGGTATAAGCTGAGTCTTGCATATAGAGTTGGTGCTCTTGTAGAGTTGTACTCTATTCAGTTGTTGCTGATAAACCCAAGGATTAGAGTCCTTAATAAAAAAAAAATTGTACATACATCTTGTGTTCTTTGTGTCCATTATGATGATGACTTGTTGATGATATATTGTTGATATATGTTGCTGATATGCGCCTACATCTAATTGGTTATAAATGACATCAATGGGTAATGAATAAATGTTGAATGCTAATTGATAAGTTTTGTGCAAGAGGGAAGTTTTTGAAAAAATAGCCCCACACTCATTCACCCCCCCTCTAAGTGTGGTAGGTGTGTCCAACAACTTTGTGCTTGATAGAGAGTTGGCGTTGTGCCTTAACCTGGTTTGGAAGGAGGATCTGGTGGTTAGTGCGCAGATCTCATGTCCTATGCGAAGCTTGACTCTATGGCTTAGTCCACAAGAGTCACTGAATGTAAGAGATCGATGAATAATAAAGAAGAATAAGAGGTTGGTGGACGTAGCCCCACACTAGGGTGAACAACATATATCTCGTGTCTTTGGTTTTCTTTGTGCTGTGTTGTTTATGCTTTGAATCTGCTCAGTGCTTTGGTTATTATGTATGATAGATAGATCTGTTGTTTCTCAGTGCTTTACTTGTATTAAAGACAAATGAATGTTGGTTCTAACTCAGTGCTAATTGCTCAGGATATATAATCATTTATTGTTACTGCACTGATCTATCTTTGGTTATGTTCTGCGATGTTAATAAAACTAATGAACTAATGCATATCACCTTCTAAGTGTTAATAGAATACCCTACGAAGTGTTATTATCACAGATCTGTGTCACAACTTGGTTACAAACACTTGAGTCATGTAACCCCCCTACTTCTATCGCGGGTTATATTTCTCCTGCTCCACAAGTGTTTTCGAAAGGGCTGGTAGTTAGGGTTTTGTTCGTGTGTTGTTGAGCGTTGAACCCTGGGTTTTCCCCTGTCCCAACATATAGTTACTGCCAATCATCCTTAAAAATTCCCAAACCAAGGGAAGTCTTGAGTGTTACCCCATCTTGAATTCATTCATGTTACCTGTTAGTACCTAATATCACCTATTACTCATTATATTTCATGAATCCCTTTTCTTCTTGGAGTTGTGTCTCCCTTCCTGTTAACATCGACACAATTTTCAAATGGGTGATAGTATCTTGACTCTTATTACCTTTTCAATGAGGAGTGTCGGAAAACAAAGACGAAATCATCATTTCTCTCTCATTCCATTGACCCTAATAACATTCAACTTCAGAAAAAATCTCATGTTACGGTGGGCCTTACTAGGAGGCTATTGCAGTTGTTTCATACCAGCCAAAGAAATCTAAATTTGTTAGGCCATCGATGCCTACGAGTCATCAAAAATTCTTACAATCATCCTTACCTAACTTCAGAGTCCATTCACAATTCAAAACTATTATTTGGCATTATCAAACCGTCCCCGAGGGTGTTGTATTTATCTACATCAACATACATCTTCAATTACAGTCTCACATTTTGGTTTCATGACACGAGCATGGGGCATGCTTGCCTTGTTTGTACACAGATTTTCCTTTTCTCCTTAGAGAAAGGTTTGGGTCCCACATTTTTCCCTCTCCCTTCGGTGAATCGCTCTTGCAGTTCCCCTCTTTCCTCTTCATTACAATGTCACTGTTAGAAAAATAAACATTGATGTATTTCAGCTATACGTATTCTCCTAACCTCACAGGTCAGGGGAATCTATTATTGCTAAAACATTGTCCACAACATTGCACACAATGGTTGAAGAAAATGTCAATGCCAACAAAAATTAGTCAACCTACAACACTAAAGTCCATCAAAAGGAAAAAAAACTATACAATTGGGTCAAAAAATCAAAGTGTGCAAATTCACTAAAGGAAGCACATGCATAGTGCATAGTATGCATAGACCAATAATACCTTGAGCGCACACTATGCGCAAAATGCATGAATGTCTACGAGAAAATATGTGAACTTCTATGAATGACGCATTTATGGATATTATCGTCCCCTCAACCACTTCTAGTCAGACCCCCGACACAATTTAACACTCATATTTGAGCGAAATCTAGCTTGGGGGATGGTCAAGGGCTAGAGGGTGCCCTAAAACACCCATTGTTCACACCATTAACCAATTAAATTTTTCCATGGATGGATGCTATAAATAAGAGCCATGGTTCTGCAAAGAAACCAAGATCTTCAAGGTATTGGTATGCTGCAAGAATTCTTCCTTGATAATCCTCTTTTTTCTTTGAAACCTTCAGGCACCATTGCAATAGGCCATTCCACTCACCTCTTGAGGGAATAGGCATTGTTTTTCTTCACCACCTATCATTTATTCCATTGTAAGGAGAGAATATCTCTCAATTAGGGAACTCAAGAGCCCTCCCAAGGAGGAAGAGGGTACCCATAAGTCCCTGCCTTTCTCTATGATGTTTTTCCTACTAATCTATTGATCCATTGGTAGCATTATGTTGGTCATTGTTTGATTTTCATGCTTCTAAGTTCTCAAGATTTATAAAATTTATTTATTAGTTGTTTTTAGTTATATATCTTTGTTTTCATATGTGTTTGGTTTGTCTAACCCACTCACAAAATTCTGTCTTGTTTCACAGGCTTATCTAAACATGTAAGTGTTGTTGTCTTTCTCACCCAAGTGACAAAATGAACACGACACTCATGATCATAATAGAGGATTGTGGTGCAACTATGGTTGGAAAGACAGGAATTTGATCTCATAGAGCCACAAACATCCATCTAGAACCAATATATGTCAATTTTAATCTCTGCAATGATTGTATTGACCGATAGGGAGGATGTGCTCATATGGGTAAGAAATCTAATTGGAAGAAGTAATTAATGTCATTTGGGATATAAGAAATGTTTCCCCAATAGGATATAGAGAACCCCCCTTGGTGGTGGTGTGACCTATGGAAACCAATAGCATGTCCAATAGTATATATATTCACATGACTCACTTGAATAGTGGAATCTTGGCATGGGATAACTTTTGTTGAAGTGGATGGGAGGTTCCTAGTTTATGTGCTTTATCTAGAGAAAATGATAAGACAACCAATCACATGTTTCTCCACAATAATTTAACTTGTAAAGTACATGGTGTTGTAAATACCTTGTTTTTTAGTGGATAATATGAAAGAGAGTTCTTGGAATAGGCTTGGAACGAATGGTTTAAAAATAGAGGAACCCAAAAACACTTGATTCCCCTTCCCCTGCACATCCTATGGGGTATATAGATCACAAAGAATGATACGGTATTCAAGGAAATTCAAAACTCACCCTATAATATAGTATATGGTTTTAAATATCCCTTCACTCCACTGGTTGCTCACAAGAAACAAAAATTTCAATAGATGGTTCCACAGTTGGTAGTGGATTACATAACGCCATATGGTTTCTGCAATGGTGTGTCCTCTAGTAAATACATTTTTCTCACCCTGCATTGGATCTAATGATTGGATGAGCCTACAACCATGTTTTTCAAACAACATATGTTGTTTTTTCAAATTGATCATGGAATTATTATAATATTCCCAATCAATCCCTGACAATGCTACACGGGCATCTGTGTCATCTAGTTTCACAATGACCTCAAAGTCCACATAAGTCTTGACACCATTGATACCAATTTGCATCTATTCTAGTCTGTCAATTGTAAAAATACATGATTGATTTTCCAACAACAATTAAATCGATGAGTATACCAAGTTGGGCCATCACATGAATTACCATGATTAATTCAACAAGATGTCCACATCCAATCCTAGATCAAACATGACTTATCACACCTTGTACCCTCTAATCAATGCATTCAACCTAAAGTATTTTCTGGATCTTTTTATCTAGAAACAATGTAAGGGTATATTAAGTGTCTTTGTAGGTGATTCTAATAAACTTTCTAGTACCCTTTTTAGGTTGGTTGTAGGTCACTCATTGTCTATTATATGTAGGAACATTTTTAACAATTCATGGATTTTGTCTTCCACTTACAATACCAACATACTTAGGTAGTAGCTCGAAAACTAGAATAGAGATGAAAATCTATCTCTTTCTTTGTGAAAACTACGTCACATGCTCAAACAACTTCCCACATCACCTCAACCACATCTCTCAAATATCCTTTCTATCAAAAATACACTATCTATAAGGCCAATGCTCGCAGTATCTACAAGGCCAATGCTCACAATATCTACATGAAACTCTTATTATTGTGAATCATATTTTTGAATCAAGAGAATGTTGTATCCTTATACGAATGTTTGTTAACTATTTATCTCATTCGATGGAGTACAGGTACAACCAAACATATATTTTTCAGATTTTTCCTCCTCAAGTGAGGGAATTTTAGGAAGACTAGAGGAAAGTGAGACATCTAGTAGGCCTAAAAGAGGGAGATCAACTAGATGTCAAAAGATTATAAGAAAATTCCATAAACGAATGGATTTTTTTATCACGGAAGGGGGGTCGTCTTCTTATGATGATGAGACCATAGGAGACATCGAGGTTCCCTTGGGGTACAAACATATAGTGAAACAATGGGTACCCAAGGATCTTCCTTGTATAAACAAAGATTTTTTTGTGAACGATAGAATATTTTGGATTGCACCATCGTCATTACACTATTTGGGTTTTTTTTGCATGGATGGCATAAATGTGGGTTACAATAGATGTACTGAATTGATGGAGTATGTTAGACCCTACTACAATTTCAGATATTGGATGTGGCTGGTCCAATATACACGTAGTATGCGCATATACAAAGTTTCTGCAAATTATTTACAACTAAAAGAAAATAATCAAAATAAAGGATTGAGTATGTACATTGATGGAAGGCCAAAAGAATTAGGGAATATTGTAGGGTTTATAAACAGTACACAACCTGGGTCTACAAATAAACAACCCAATTGTGTGTTTGAGGGGCATGAAGGAAACCTTTTTTTCATGTGTGCCATAAAATAAATAGTTGTAGGGGAAGAGTTTTTAATCAATTACAATTTGAATCGAATAAATACAAACGTTGTTACTATGGGAGTGGTAAATATAAAATTTCACCAAACCTGTAATTAATGAATATAATAATTCATGTTTCTGTTAATTAATGTTTTTTGTTAATGTTTCATTTCGATATAAGCAATATAAGGAATATGTTTCATTAAATGAAACCATCCTCTAGGTAGCAGGTATACCCGATTTTTAATTATGTTTCCTCAATATTCTATTGGTTTCATTTCGATATTAATGGTTTCAATATTTTTGTTGCAGGTTTCTGATTCGGGAAAGTCCTTGATGGATGAGATGATGCCATCATTGGGGCAGCAGGTATACCCCATTGTAAATTGTACAAATTAAATATAAGCAATGTGTTTTTTAATTATTTTTTTTCAAGAGTCTATTGGTTTCATTTCGATATTAATGTTTTCAATATTTTTGTTGCAGGTTGTGCCTGAACGGGGCAAGTCCCCGAATATAGATCAGAGGAAACCATCATCTTCCTAGTCAGTTTAACCCATAGTACTTGTACAAATTAAATATGTTGTATTATTACATTTTTTTTATGAATCTATTGGTTTCATTTCAATATTAATGTTTTCAATATTTTTGTTGCAAGCTATGCTTGATCGAGGCAATTCCCCAATAAATCATAGAACACTATCCTCGACCCAACCGGTATAACCCATAGTAATTGTACAAAATAAACATGTCATATTATTATGTTTTTATGATGATCTTTTGGTTTCATTCCGATATTAATGTTTTCTATATTTTTGTCACACGATACATATCCATTAGCGGAGAAATCCATAGAAATGGATGTGGATGAGCTAATGTGCAATGATGACATAGCATCATCGCTTAACCCCTTTCATATGTTAAATAAGTCCATAAAACAAATGTGTAAATCCTTCGTTTGGTATTCATTCGGCCACAAACAGATAATATTAGAGAAAATATTGATCGTTTGAATATGAGAGCTCAAACGTTGAATGTAAGTTGTGGGATATTTAATTAGAAGATAAATTCACTTATGGTTTTATATTTTCTAGTGGTATGTGTCATGAAATAAAATATGGTTTGTTTTTTATAGGCATATTTGCATCCACATAATCCTAGTGAGGGGCCTACTGCTACTATTGATGCTACTGATGATTCTTCACATCACTAGCATCTAACCCCACATGCATATGAAAATGTTCCTTTTTTCGACTGAACAATCAACAACACATAGAAGGACACCCTAGAGGGAAGATGTGGGTGCACCCTCTACTGCTCAACGCAATGCAAATCATGCAGAATAGGGTTAGAGGGTCAATGCAATAGAGAGTAGTATTGATATTTCTCAAGAAACATTTCCTCGATCTTCCCATGTTATTAACAAAGGAACAATACAGAGAAAAATTTTGGTGGACGAAAATTTTGTTCCCATAAATATAGAGAAGATCCCAAGTATTTAAAAAATGTTTTAACTATTATATATAATCTGATTGAAATTAACTCATAGATCATTCTTTTTAAACTAATGATGACATGCAAATTTTGCAGAAAATGATGCTTTTTTAAAACATCTAAATGATTGGTCACTTGAGATATTTGGGCCCACCATTTGCACAGGGTGGGACAAACAAAGAAAAAAATTAAAAGATGATCTCATTAATCGCTTGATTGAACTATCTAATGTTGATGCCTTCAACTGAGCGGAGGTCCTCAAGAAAGACAACCAACATATGAATATTGTGAGGGACCAATATAGGGTTCATCTAGAAATGAACCCTAGGTATGAGCGCCCTCCAATGATTCCAGTAAGGGAGTGGAAATCCCTGCTGGATGATGGAAGGATTAAGGATATAAGAAAATAGAGAAAGCTACCACTGGGCACAAGGAGGTATGAAATACTTTGAACAATGTAATTATATGTTTATTAATATTTATTTTTACATGAAATTTGCAACATCTAACATATTTCAAACTTTTCATAGGCTACCAGATTGATCCGGATTATTTTCGGCACAAAATTAGAGCGGAGATATAATAAAGAAATGCACAAAGATATCGCAGATATTCGATAATATAATAGAAATGTATCATATATGCAACCATAAACACATATATACAGTAATACACGATTTCTATTAATAAAATAAATGTACAGAGACTGTAAAAAGACAGAGTGAAAGACTCGCTAGAATGGTGGTAGCTTATCTCTAAGAAGAGATGTGACGGCTACTCGCATTCACAAGAAGATGATTACAATGAGGCTCTGAAGGCCTTTTTACAATAAATAGGAATGCCAAAAGTACTAGACATCGAAAAACCTAACCCTAGGAGATGAAGCTTCAAAAGTCATGTGGGCCCCGTTTGGGTAAGTTAGTGCATCAACTTCCCAGGGTCGTAACTTTTGCATACAATCTTCGTTTTAGGTGCATGATAGTTTGTTGGAAAGGTATCGTCGAGGAGATTCATTTTGGGGCCTCAATTATTCCTTTGAATATAATTGAGTTTGGTTGATCCCAAAAAAACTTCATTTAGGCCCTCAAAATGGCCCCGGAAGTTAAAACCTACTAAAAATAGTAAATTGTCAAAATTGCCCGAAAACTGTTTTGAACCGGTTGGAAAAGGTCGGTGGCCATCGATATCCATCTAGATCAATCCTCCCTCCTTAGGAAGAAATGGTATCCATTTCATTGAGTTCCTGGGGGAGAGGGAAAATCGTTTGCTGAATCTACATCTTGGTGAGCTGCTTGCCTTGCTGGAGACATCGCGTTGCTCAGTTTGTGGAAGTCTGTCATGAACCTGTTGAGGTTGAGGTTGTTCAACAAGTCAAGATACATGAGAAGGTGGTGTGAAAAAGGAATCTTTGTGTTTTTCTGCAGCCTTGTCAACCTTCTTTTGTGGGATAGAAGGTGCTTGGGGTGAGGCTATAGTGGTTGCAGTGTCCTTTTGTTCTCCTTTTGAACAGATTGTGAAAAAGCTAAATTTTGCAGTATGAGATACTACTTTGCGGCACTTTTTAGGTGGAACAGTAGTGGGAAATACCTCTGGTATTCTGTAGAGATGACCCCCCAAAGTGACAATGACACTACGAGGTCAAGACTCATAAATAGCATGGTGCTTCCACATATATGGCTGACCCAAGAGAACATCAAAGACATCTAGTGGGGCAACATCACATAATACCTCATCCTTGAAGGGTTGGATGCCATATGAAAATTGACACTATTGGCTGACACAAAGATCTCATCCTTGGCGAAGCCACCTTATGTTGTATGGTTGCGGGTGTGGTGTTTTTGATAATCCCAATTGTTTGAAAACCTTTGCTGAGATGAGGTTCTTCTAGCTTCCGCTATCAACAATAAAATGCAGTGGGGTCCCCTTCACCCAAATCTGTGAATGAAAAATATGCTCCCCCTCTTCAGGATATTTTGGTTCTTCTGGTTGAATTGTTGCGGTTGTGACAATAGCAGTGGGGTCTGTGTCAATGATCTGTCCTTTACTAGTATTTTCAGAATCAAATTCTGAATCAGGGTTCGTCCCTTTGTCTTTGATCTCAACCACCAATGACTGTTTTGAGCGACATTCATCGGTGTTGTGCCAAGGGGTTTTGTGGAAATTGCACCATTTTCTGATGTCCTTCTTTGTCTTCCTGTAACCCTTCTTTTCCTGTGTCTTGGACTGGTTTTTGGGAGACTGTTTGTTAGGATTGTCTTTGTCATACTTTCGTTGTTGCAGATTTGCAGACCCGAACTCCCATTTGTTCTGGTGCTTAAATTTGTGCTCGATTTTAAAAGCATATCGATAGGTAGCACCAAGTGATGAGATGTCCATAAAATCCATTTCATTTTGGATGTATCTATGTAGAGCCCCACGATATTTCAGAACCAAATATTGTTCAGAGTCTTTGATACCCAGCTTGGTGTGCAAGGTATGGAAGGTATTGGTGAAATCTAGAACTATTTGGCCCCTCTCTTGCCGCAGTGTGGTCCATCTCATGTACTAGTCCTCATAGTTTCCAACAGGGTAATATTGTTCCTTTACCACATCCACAAAAAAAACCCAAGTGGGATCGACCCCATATATTTTAGACTCCTCTGTGGAACTCTGCTCCCAACAAGTTTCCCACCAATGTTTGACATAGGGGAGAGCTTTAAGGAGTGTGAAGGTGATATTTTCTTTGTCGGAAAATTTGTGATTTAACCATTTGTCTAGGGCTTCTGCATCTATCTATCCTTCAAATACAGGAATATCAAAATTAACAGAGAAATAACCTTCTAGTAGATTTAACCATTTGTCTAGGGCTTCTGCATCTATCTATCCTTCAAATACAGGAATATCAAAATTAACTTGTACCTTAAAAGGTGAGGTGCCTCAAAAGTGGCCACTTGATGAAGATGTGCTTGTTGCTATCAGTAGGTGTTGAAGGATGTGGGAAAAATTCTCCATCATTTTGTCCCTCTGTCACGTGAGAGCTTGCTCAAGCAACAGACTGATAGGATCGTCTGCTCCGTCATTTTTATTTTCTTCCACCATTAAGGGTTTATTGGGTTTGCGAGAGTCATTGTCCTCAAGAGAGACAAGCTCGATACCCAACTTTCTATACTCGGACCTCATCGGGGACATGCACTGAAAAAATGATCAAGAACAACCTTCTCTGATACCACTGATCTACATTATTTTCGGCAATAAATGAGAGCGAAGATATAATAAATAACTGCACAGAGATATCACATATATTTGATAATATAACAGAAATGTATCAGAGATGCAACCATAAACACAAATATACAGTAATACATGATTTCTATTAATAAAATAAATGTACAGAGACTGTAAAAATATAGAGTGAAAGACTCGCTAGAATGGTTTCAGCTTATCTCTGAGAAGAGATGTGACGGCTACTTGCATTCGCAAGAAGATGATTACAATGAGGATATGAAGGCCTTTTTAAAATAAAAAAGAATTCCAAAAGTCCTAGACATCCAAAAACCTAACCCTAGGAGATGAAGCGTCAAAATTCATGTGGGCCCCGTTTGGGTAAGTTAGTGCATCAACTTCCCGGGGTCGTAACTTTTGCATACGATCTCCATTTTAGGCGCATGATAGCCCATTGGAAAGGTATCATCGAGGAGATTAATTTTTGGTCCTCAATTATTCCCTTAGATATCATTGAGTTGGGTCGATCCTGAAAACCCTTCATTTAGGCCCTCAAAATGGCCCTGGAAGTTAAAACCTGCTAAAAATAGTAAATTGCCAAAATTGCCTGAAAACCTTTTTGAGCTAGTTGAAAAAGGTGGGTGGCCACCGATATCCATATGGATCATATAAACATCAAAGGAAACAAAGGAAAGACTAGAAAATAATGCACAACACAAGATTGGGCCTGATGATTATTTGAATCTAGTGGCACAAATTGTAAGTATCAATAACTCAAATATTGTATTCAAATAATAAATTGCATATAATTTTTTTTTTATTTCACCATAAAAGATAAATTGATTATCTTATGCAAAATTGCAAGTCGATCGATTCAATGAACTTCCAACGAAGAATGAATTGAGGATTGGCTTCCAGCACGACTTTGAAATTGTTGTTTAATGTCGAATAAGCTTGGGCATTGGGCGAACACAGTCTTCCAGTGATCCACACTGTGCATAGGTTAATAAAATAAACAAAGTTTATTTAATATTGATTACTTGTGTAGTATATTAATTATTAATTTTGTCCATAAAATATTGAGCCTCTTTGTTTTAAGCAGGAAAGCCACAATACACATAATGTCAAGGAAAAATGAATACATCTATTTCCAATCCTTATGGAAAAATTAATTCCTTTATTGGTAATAGTAGGTCATGAAACATTATGGTGGAGAACATCCTATGTTTTTTCTACCTCCATATGGGAAACCTAAAATTCCCAACAACACATTTCATCAGTCAAACTCATTTTCACATGTTGAAATTAGTACATTTCACTCAATTCCTCCTACACAACTCATTCTCATGGTCCTTCTTGTAGTGGAATTGTATGTAGTATCACGTCATCTTCCTATGTGGCTCCTCCAAACCATAAACCTTATTACCCATTCCCTGATCCCCCATCACCATGCACCTAATTTCCTCAACCCTAGATGAATCATGTTCAACAAGGTCCTCCCCCATAGAGGTAGTTTGATGCTCAGTAAAATGAACCCAACCCTCCTAATGTGAAAAACCCTCCCAATCCAATTGCTAATTATGGGGGAAATCCTAATACAACAAATAAAAATTAGGTTCCCAATCATTCTCCCAAGTAAGGTAATAATCCTTAATCATCGAAAAACCCACCCTTGTTCATTGTATGGGGTCTATGGACATTGCACTCATCATTTCCCATTATTACCTATTGTAATTTTTATGTTGGAAGAAGAAACTAAATGTGATTTTGCCAATGCATCCTAGCGTCTAATGAGTATTGAACCTACTCCAACTTATAATTATCAACCCATGGTGTTACAAAATCCCTTTCCATTGCAAGGGTTGGTAACAACATATTCAATGAAACCTCATCCCAATCAACCATTTATATCTAATCCTTCTGGGAATCCATTATTTCAAAATATATATTTTAATTCGATGTATGTTAACCTTCAAACTTGATGACATCACTATGATATGCCACTTTATAAAACTATGTGAAACTATGCAACTTATGAAACTTTATGCAACTATATGAAACTATGTGCAGCTATGCAACTTATGCAACTTTATGTAAGTTTATGCAACTCGAGTTTTACGACTTGACCTTTTACAAATTGAGTTTAACAACTCATTCAACTTGACTCTTATACATGGCAATTATAATTTATTCATGGTGGATATTGTTACACATGCCAATGCACTAGATCAATAAATTTACATCATTTGCACTATCAGGAATATTGTTTGTTTCTAGCTCATAGGAATTTTGCATTCAACCTAATGTTTCCTTGATACTTGACTTGAGACTTTAGTTACAACTCCTCGTCGAATTGAAAATGCATGTGAACTAACTCAACATGGACATGACATGCAACTATGAAACTTTATACAACTATGCAACTTATGCAACTTTATGCAACTTTATGCAAATTTATGCAACTATGTGCAACTATGCAACTTTATGCAAATTTATGAAACTATGCAACTCATGCAACTTTATGCAACTCAACATTTACAAAAATATTCTCATCCATGAATCTCTTCATTAGTGTTAGAAATTCTCCTACTACTCAATGAGTCACAAACAACCCCCCCTAATCATCTCAAAATACGAAGCATAATGCATCATCCACCCACAAGCTCAATCCTATTAGTTAGGTAATATCCCTCCACCTTCTATGTCCCTTACCTTTATACTTGGTCCATCACAATATTTAAGGCCCCTTTCCTCTAAAGAGTCATCTTTGGGTATAATACCTCTACTTGTACTAACAACCAAACCATAAAATAGATGTCTTGTATTTTTATCTCCAAACACTACCCTTCAACATCAAAATAGTTTTCAATATTCCACATCCCTATGATGTGTTGTAGAATCTAAGGTTAGTGTGCATCTATGAGATCTAAAACAAATTTAGGAGTTTGCATCAACAAAAGAACTTATGTGCCTCATCTACATCACTAGAAACTAACTAGGAACACATGCATGGAAACTAACTTTATGCAACTATGTGCAACTATGCAACTTATGCAAATTTATGCCACTTATGCAACTTTATGCAACTCGACTTTTACAACTCATCCAACTTGACTCTTCTACATGGAAATTTGAATTTCTTCATGGTGTATAGTGTTACACATGCCAACACACTACATCAATGCATTTACATCATTTGCAATATCATGAAGATTGTTTGTTTCTAGCTCATAGGAATTTTACGTTCAACCTAACCTTTTCTTGAGAATTGACTTGAGACTTTAGTTACAACTCACCCTTGACTTGAAAATATATGTGAACTAATTCAACATAGACATGACATGCATACATGCAATGCATGGCATGCATGCAACATGCAACTTTATGCAACTTATGCAACTTTATGCAACTTTATGCAACTATGTGCAACTATGAAACTTATGCAACTGTGCAACTTATGCAACTTTATGCAATTTTATGCAACTCGAATTTTACAACTCGAAATTTACAAAAATATCCCCATCCATGAATCTCTCCACTAGTGTTAGAAATTATCCTACTACTCAATGATTCACAAGCGACCCCCCCCCTACCCATCCTCAAAATACAAAGCATAATGCATCATCCACCCACCAACTCAATCCTCTTAGATAGGAAATATCCCTCCACCTTCTATGTCCTAGAACTTTAGACTTGGTACATCAAAATATTTAAGGCCCCTTGCCCCTAAAGATTCATCTTCGGGTATACTACCTCTCCCTATACCAAAAACCCAACCATAAAATAGTTTTCTTGTATTTTTATCTCCAAACACTTGTTGGAAGATTGGTTGTTGTCATTGATGTCAACCCTAGCCATTGGCTTTTGGACCCCATATTTGATCAAAGTAGATAGACATGAAGGAAATTAAATATGTAGATAAAACAACCATGGATGGATAGTATAAGTCATTCCACTTCCGGTGGTATGTGACACGTCATGTGGATCCTCACGATTGAGGAGAAATGAATTTTTGAAGATGACAATGTGAATTGAAGAAAAAACTACATGTCGGCCCTAATGTTAAAAGGAAGTGACATAAAGGGTATAAATACATATCATTACATATTCATTTTTCAACACACACAAGTTTGTTAATGAAAAAGGAGATATAATTCGAATTTCATAGGAAATATGAAGTAAAGAAGGCTGAATTTCAAGGGAGGATGAAGTCTTTTGGTGATGTGTTCTAAGGTATGTTATTTACAGGTCATCTTACCATTTTTTCTATAAATTTGTTTCTAGAACGATTTAGATGGTGAAATTTGTAGGCTGTTTAGAAGACATATCTAGGTATATGTGTTAAACAATTCATCTCTTTATTCACTATAATTTTGGAGATACACTATGTGGAAGATAGGGTTTTTGACTAGTCCTAAAGCTAGTCATAAACATGTGTTCTGGGTAAAATATTCATAACGTCTTCATATAGAATCCAAATGACGTGAGACCAATTGCACTGGAAACAATATGTGTTTTAGTTTCCTGTGTACAAATTTCATAATCGGATGTTAAAAATTGAGTGTGGGGCATGTTGTACAATTTCTCTCTCCTGAATAAGCCAGAATTGAATAAGGTCTACCATTTTCTCTATAACTCCTTTTCTGGGAGGATTCAAGGAGTGAAACTTGGAGGAGTTTCAGAGAATACATTGAGTAATATTATCTACAGGATAAGAGTATTCCAAAAAGTGAAGAATTGCAGAAGTTGAATAAGTCTCAAGAATCATTATCAGGTTCTATGTGATGGTTGGTTGATGGTGATAATTTAATGTAAATTTTTATTATATATCATATATTCTTGGGTGGAAGGAAGGGGAAAGGATGGACAGGTCAACCCTCTCTTGATATTGGAGGATCGTGTCTTCCTTTTGGAGGTTTACCCCTCCCTTTATATTTGGAAGTTGTAGCTACCTATGGAAGTCATTACTTCCCTTGAGCAATAACTATTGATTATTTCTCATATATTGTGCATGGTGTATTGTGGTGTATTGGTGTAACTCTTCTACAATTTTTCATTTCTCATTGGATATAATTGAATATATAATCTGGTTGAAGTATAAGTTGATTTTTTTTTTAAATTGTACTTGATACTGATTCACCCCCTCTCAGTATCAACAATTGGTATCAGAGAAGGTTGCCTTCATAACATTTTAATCACTAGAAGGAAAATATTGAGGAGAGATGGATGACCATGAGAACATTCCAAATGGGATTCACGATTTGATGGAAGTAATTATGCATACTGGAGTGATAGAGTGAAAACTTACGTAACATCTTTGGGAGTAGACATTTGGTACTCAGTGGTAAATGGCTATGTAATCCCAAAGAATGCTCCAATCGATCCAAATGATAAGAATCTTATGATTTGTAATTCAAAATATAGACATGTTATTCTAGGAGCATTGGCACCAACCATTGCTAGAAAAGTAATGGGTTGCATCACTGCTAAAGAGGTATGGGACAAACTCAAGAGTATATATGAAGGTGATCCAAAAGTTAAGTAGGTCAAGCTTCATTGACATAGAGAAGAATTTGAAAATTTGAAGATGGATGAAAAGGAAGATATTGCAACCTATTTTCTTACAGTTGATGAAGTTGTTAATGCTATCAGAGAATTAGGTGAAGAGATCAATGAATCCTTTGTTGTACAAAAATTGTTGAGATCACTTCTCTTGAAGTATGATGCTAATGTCTCTGCCATTGAAGAAACTAGGGACTTGACCAAAGTGACAATGGATGAATTACATGGGTCTCTTATAGAATATGGAATGAGAACAAGTACATAAAGTGACCAGACAAACATTGAAGCATCCTTTAAAGACATAAATAAGACAAAATTCAAGGATAATGACCTTGATGAAGAAATAACAAATTCCGTAAGAAGGGTCTAGAAGGGAACTGGAAGATACAAAAGTAAGTTTCCTCCCAAATGCTTTAACTGTGGTAGAATAGGACATATTGCTGAAAATGATACTATAAAAAGAGGAGTCTCAACAATAAAAAGAGATTTTACTCCAAGGATGATGACATCTCCTCAGATGAGAGTGATGAATAATATAATGATGGAGGAGAAGTCATCTTCATAACCCAAGAAACCTAGGATGATGATCACAAGAGTTCTAAAGAAGAAGAAATCGTTTCTAAAGAATATTTAGATGAAGAAACCAACCTTGATTCCTTTTGGGGATACAAAGACAATGTATAGAGTGAACAAGAAGATGAGAATATTGAAAAGTTGAAGCATTTTGAAACTAAAAATAGGAAGCTTAGAAACATAAACATAATACTAAAAGGTGAATTGAGTAGTTGTGAAGAAGAGAATTACAAGATTGAAAAGACCATTGATAGCTTGAAGGAACAGTTAGAAGATTATGAGAAATTGAAAGCAGAATTGGATCACACAAAAGGGGAGATACTATTGACAATAGAAAAGTTGAATAAGTTCGAAAAAAGAACTGAAAAATTAGATGAGATCCTTAGTAGTCAAAGGTATCCAAATGAAAAGACATGAATAGGATACAATGACAGTTTGAAGACAACAAAACAAGAGAAGGAAGATGAAAATGATGAAACCAACACTCCCGATCAAGTTGAACAACAAGATAGAAGACAAGAATTTAGAAGGAATGAGATATCAAGAAGATCCTGTCCCATCAGTTATGAAAGAAATCATTATGAAGGAAACTACAAAAGAATAGATCGTGAACCCAGATGGACCACACCACAAAGCAAATCACTTACTCCTAGGTATCCAAATTTCTTTCTTGGACATTGTTACACTTGTGGAAATTTTGGACACAAAGAAATCAATTGTAGAATCAATGAAATGAATAACTATGCAAGCTACATGAATGGTGCAAATAGTAGATATGGAAATGTTCGTAGACCTGTCAATAGAAATTATAATCCATTTGACTCATTAATGGATCAAAATATTGTATGCTATAAGTGCAATAATATTGGTCACAAAGCATAAGATTGCAAAGAGATGAACGAAGATAATCATATGACAAATGTCCCTATACCAACTACAACATGGAAAAGGAAAGAAATTCCACACAATGAAAAATGTTGAATAGAATTGGTCGCTAAAGAATGCAAAGAATAAGATGAATGGTTCATAGAAAATAGTTGCTCATCTCAAATGAATGAATATCAAAGAAAATTTGTCATCCTGAATAAAAAGGGTCGAAATGTTTCATTTGGAGATGACTCATCTACCAAAATACTTGGAAAAGGAACTATAAAGCTTGGAAGTGAAAATGTAAAAGCAGAAAAAGTCTTATTGGTTGAATATCTGAAGCATAATCTCCTCAGTCTTAGCAAAATATGTGATCAAGGATACACTCTTACGTTTGACTCCCGAAAATGTAAAATCGGAGAAAATAACTTAGGAAGATTGGTTGCAACTGCAACAAGAAAACCGAACAACATATACATCCTATACATGAAGAAGAGAGAGAATATAGAATCCACAAAAAATGATTCCAAGGAAGAGAAAAAGTCTCAAAGACCAAAAATAAGGATGAAGTATTATTGAGTGCCACATGTTCAGGGGGAGCAACCCTAAAGAAGAAGGTCACCTTATTCCATTAAACTCAAGGGGATCAACCCCACCCTTTTCCATTGATTTCAAAGGGGGAGAGAAATTGGGATCATGAGGACAGGGGAAGCATGAGTGTTTCCATCAATGACAAAGGGGGAGATTGTTGGAAGATTGGTTGTTTTCATTAATGTCAACCCTAGCCATTGGATTTTGGACCCCACAATTGATCAAAGTAGATAGACATGAAGGAAATTACATATGTATATACAAAACACATGGATGGATAGTATAAGTCATTCCTCTTCTGGTGGTATGTGGCACGTCACGTGCATCCTCACGATTGAGGATAAATGAATTTTTGAAGATGAAAGTGTGAATTGAAGCATAAACTACATGTCGACCGTAATGTTAGAAGAAAGTGACATAAAGGGTATAAATACATATCATTATACATTCAGTTTTCAACACACACAAGTTTGTTAATGAACGAGGATATATAAGTTGAATTTCAGAGGAAATATGAAGTAAAGAAGGTTGATTTTCAAGGGAGGATGAAGGCTTTTGGTGATGTGTTCTAAGGTATGTTATTTATAGGTCATCTTACCATTTTTTATATAACTTTGTTTCTAGAATGATTCAGATGGCGAAATTTGTAGGTTGTTGAGAAGACATAGCTAGGTACCTATGGTAAAAAATTTAGATCTTTATTCACTATAATTTTGGAGATAAACTCTGTGGAATATAGGGGTTTTGACTAGTCCTAAATCTAGTCATAAGCAGGTGTTATGGGTAAAACAATCATAACGTCTTCATAGAGAATCCAAATTAAGTGAGACCAATTGTATTAGAAAGAGTATGGGATTTAGTGTCCTATGTACAAATTTCAGAATCAGATGTTAAGAGAGTGGGGCATGCTGTACAAGTTTGCTCTACTGAATAAACCAGAATTGAATAAGGTCTACCATTTTCTCTATAACTCCTTTTCTGGGAGGATTCAAGGAGTGAAACTTGGAGGATTTTCAAAGAATACATTGAGTAATATTATCTATAAGATCAGAGTATTCCAAGAAGTGAATAATTGTAGAAGTTGAAGAAGTCTCAGGAAGCATTACCAGGTTTTATGTGATTGTTGGTTGATGGTGATAATTTAATGTAAAGTTTTATTATCTCTCATATATTATTGGGTGGAAGGAAGGGGAAAGGATGGAGAGGTAAACCCTCTCTTGATATTGGAGGATCGTATCTTCTTTTTGGAGGTTTATTCCTCCCTTTATATTTGGAAGCTGTAGCTACCTCTGGAAGGCATTACTTCCCTTAAACAATAACTATTGATTATTTCTCATATATTGTGCATGATGTATTGTGGTGTATTGGTGTAACTCTTATACTATTGTTCATTTCTCATTGGATATAAATGAATATATAATCTATTTGAAGTATAAGTTGATTTTTTTTTTAAATTTTACTTGATATTGATTCACCCCCTTCTCAGTATCAACAACACTACCCTTCAACATCAAAATAGTTGTCAATATTCCACATCCCTATGATGTGTTCTAGAATCTAAGGTTAGTGTAAATCTATGGGATCTAAAATAAATTTAGGATTTTGCATCAAAAAAACAAATTATGTGCCTCATCTACATCACTAGCAACTGACTATCATAAGACCTCATACTCCTGTTCTCACCACTTATAAGCAATAAAACCTATAAACATCAAAATAAAAAAACTTATCAACATTGTTTAAGCTACTTCATAATTGTTGAAGCTTTTTTCATGCATGTATGCACAATTATTTCTTTAATACCTATGTGGTTCATTAGGACCCCCAACATGTAGTTTTATAGGCCCAAAATCCATTAAAATTGAAAATTGAATAGACAAAATTGTAGATCAAGAGAAATGCACTAACCTAGCACATGTGAAATCAAAATTAGATGATCCAACTTACCTATTATTGTCCTTTGAATATTTTTCAAGTTCAACCATGTTTTGGTGAGTGGATTTACCCCTATATAAGCTCCCTTTTTATCCCTAACTAAATGGTAATGTAACTCCTTACATGGGTTTCCCTATTTTAGCATGCTTTGCATGTTGGCATCCATGTCATTGTTCCCCATAAACGTTTGAGTCCTTGTAGTCTATGGTTAAATAATGAGCCTCATACCTTGCTCTTAATAGTTGTAAACATTTTCCCAATAGACTCTCAATCGATTACACGTTGCTTGTTTCCCCTCCTTTGGAATCTAGATGATGAACACTTCGTTCACCACATTTCCATGTTAAAGATCCATACACAATCAAGTCTCCATCATTCACCCCATCCAAGGAGATGCATCCTTGGCAGAGACCCCCATTTGTTGTAATATTCCCTATCCACGCTTTATAATCATGTTTGTTCCACTATTTTTGTCCACTTTCACAAATGAAGGTGTTTACACCAAAGACATCACTAATCAACTTTTACAAACACAATGAAGCACATGAATCATAAAATAATGAGAAATTCCTAAGTTATCTAAGTCAAATAGTTCAAATGACCAAATATATGACTATGTAGCACATCAATTCATGGGCCATGCAGATTTTGGGCATAATCCTTCAATACTTCACAAGGTTCCTATATGAGATCAACATGATAAATTTTGCAATATCACAAGTGCCACATTTCTTCCATGTAAACTTCCAACCTGGAAATGCTTAGTAGTGTTGGTTCTTTGGTTATCTTTCTATCCAGGTTCACAAAAGAGGCTTTCTTTACTTGAATCCACCTTCACTAGTGCTCCACATCAATTGGAAGTTGACTGAGAAGATTATTCAAAGGTTTTCTTTCCTATTCTCTTTAAATTTTCATTTATTGGATGTTAAAGGATGTAATTGATTTAGCTTTGCTCACTCACATATTTTGTACTTTTTATTTTTTGTATGCACCAACAATTCCAACCTATTGACTAAGTACATTTAGTACACCCTTGCACCAAATCACACACAACACCTCTTTTAGCCACCTCACCTCCTTGTCCCTTTTTGTCCTTGTCCATTTAAAAGGAGATTTTCTTTAAAAAGGTTCCAAAGCAATGCTACTAGGTGGGCATACGTTTTTACAAACCTTTAATAATATGCCATTAAGCCAAAAAATACTTTTTAGATATATTTTTTAATTTTATCCGCCATGTGATTGAATTGAATCTATTTGGATCAACTTTGATTCTCTCCTTTGGAATTATGTGACCTGCATATTCAACTTCTTCTCTAATAAATGTACACTTTGACATTTTAGCATAAAATTGGTTTTATCCAAGAATGGATATTATAAAACATATATATCTAAATAATTACTGTAAAATATTATTATAACCATATACATAAATAATACATTTATATATATTTCAAATTTCCAATGGGTTTCCAACTATGCAAGTAATCATGTAGTGAGTCGGTCATTGAATTGCATAGGTTGGGGGTAATGAAATGCATAATACATGTATTTTGTATTCCATCAATCTAATATTTCTCACTTGCATGGTACTTATATTCAATATTTCCTTTGTATTGCATTACTCATGACATTTTACCTTTATATGACTATAATGGTCCTCATCCACCTATTATAATGCCTCCTCAATCCTAAATTTAGTATGATGGGACTAGGGTTCAATAATTTTACCAAAGTGATCTCACAAAATGGGTACACATGAGAATTGGTTCACCACATAGGTATGATGGTAGAAAGTTTCAATTGAACTAGAATATAGAAGCTCCTAGGTACATGGTGATGAATAGTTTTTCCAATGGGAACTTTATTGTCGATTTTATTGTAAATGTTATAGATAATTTGGAGTGTGCATAAATTCAAATCAGTGGGGGATTTTATATATATAATGTGACATTGAAAAGGATTCAATATATTCGTAGCTTATGACTTGCTTTTTAGATTTTTCTTACATGTTCAAAATTCAAAATTTGTAAATTTAAAAATTGACAACCTCATAATATGTTACACCTCATATTGTAAAAGGTTCCACTTTGTGATCTTCATCACATTGATAGAAATTTCATGTTGGCTCCTTGGAGCTATTGAACCAACTTGGGGGGATTCACCTTTATGGAACCCTTTATATTCATGGAAGCATATCATTTGATGTAGGTCTTTGGTTGGGGGAGTCTCACTTCTCCTTGTTGGAGACTTGACCGAGCCTTTCTTATAGAGAATTCATCTAGTCAGTATCTTGCACACTTGATCATGCATCTTGTGGACAACTTGCTATTTTGGGATATGGAGCACTCTCCATGTCAAAAATATTTTATTGTGTTTGTATGAAAACATCTTTGGGGGCGCACTATTGAGGCATTATTTTACTATTTGATGGAGCACTTGACATGGTCAACTACTCATTTATAGGAGGCACCTCACCTTCATGTGATATTTTTAGACGATGTTGCTTAACTACTACATTATTTTATTATTATTTGAATTTTCATGGAGTTAGTTAGCAAATATTGTATTTTATTGTAACAAATATGAATTTCCCTCTATATAAAGAGGAGATTCTCTCCTTTTCATGAGGGATTTGGCACTTGGAGATTTAGGAGTTTGAGAAGTGATGAAGTGTCAAGCTTAGGAATTGAAGCTTGATGGAACTCCTTTGAAAACCCATTCTTGAATATTAATGGAATTTTGAGGTATTGATCCACTTTGATGGATGGTTTATTTATTCCTTTCCATTTGATGTTCATGTTGTTGTAGATTTTTGTTGTTTTCATTCTTTTATAAAAGCTTAGTACTGAATTTATTCATCTACGAGTAAAGCAATTTGAGGAGGATCTCCCTTTTGATATATTTTTTGTTTTATCTATGCTTATGCCCTCCTTTTTTCTATCAACTAAGTTTCATATTTGGAAGCCTATTACAGCCATAAAACAACGCCTTTATAATTTTATTTATGAGTGGCAATATTAGCCCCCAAGACTAGTTTTATACAACATATTTCCAACAAATGCTTAAGGTTCAAATGTATCAAATTATGACCTTTCTACCTTAAGTGTATAGCTTAAATATGAATGTATCAAATTAATAGTTTTATTTACTAATTTGTAGAAGATGGTAAAAAATCCTCTGCTATCATATGAACTGCTTCAAAGTAGTTGTTTGTGACACACTCTCTCATATATCCAATGCCTTATGACTCCATTAGCTCATGATTGATAGGAACTATTTTCATATCTTGTCCTCATCTTGACATCGTCCAAGTCTTACTCATGTAGTTACATACCAGGGTAATTACAGAGTGAATGATGCAAATGATGATTAGAGACCTGATAGAAATTTGTGGGGAGTCCAAATTTGTTTTTATTTTTTTTATTTTAAATCAATATAGTATCATCGGATATCCAACCCCCTGAACTATGAGTCTGACAACAATGCCATCAGTCTGACACTCTATGGAGTCAGATATCTGACTTTCCAAGGAAGATGATGGTCCGAATTCATGAAGTTTCCATCCAACAGCTAGACCATAGGTCCAATGCCCCTAGGAAAGTTAGATATATGACCCCTATGGAGAAGAATGATTTGATGTCTGTGGCAGTTAGATAATAGACAACTGCTATTATGTTTCGACTAACCGACCATGTCCCACCAATGCTTAAAAAAATTAATTCCGTCCAATTTTAGACATTTAACTATCAAATTTCAGACAAATTAGTTGTCATATTTTGGGTTCAAATGTAGTTGTGTCTTCTCAGCTAGAGATTTCCAATAGTGTATCGAGCACCCCAAATAGAGTTCGTATGAAAAATGTATGCCCATGGTAAGTTGACGAATCAACTACCCCCATCGGGGCCCACACACCTTTTGGATTCTCATCTTCTGGGGCTAGGGTTTTGGATTTTAATTGTGTTAAAAAGGAATTTGGAGCCTCATTGTAACAATCATCTTCTTGCGAATGAGTGTAGCCATCACATCTCTTCTCAGAGATAAGATTCCACCATTTTAGCGAGTTGTTTCACTCTGTATTTTATAGTTCTGTACATTTCGCTGATTAATATAAATTGTGTATTATTGTATCTCTATGTTTATTGCAACATTTATGTGTATCTCACAATATCTCTGTAAATTTCATTGTTATATCTCTTCCTTCATTTAGTTCTAAAAAATAATATGGATCAGTGGTATCAGAGCAAGATTCTCTTGATCGTTTTTCAGTGTATGTCCCCGATGAGGTTCGAGTATAGCAAGTTGGGTCTCAAGATTGTCTCTCTTGAGGAAAATATCTCTCGCACACCCAAGAAACCCTCCATGGCAGAAGAAAATAAAAATGACAGAGAAGGAGATTCTATTAATCTGTTCCTTGAGCAAGCTCTCACGCAACAGAGGTATGAAATGATGGATAATTTTTCCTACATCCTTCAATGCTTTTAGATAACAACATGTTCTTCTTCATAAAGAAGACACTTTGTAGGAAACTCACCTTTCAAGGTACAAGTTAATTTTGATATTCTTTTATTTGAAGGATAGATAGATGCAGATGCCCTAGAAAAATGGTTAAATCTACTAGAAGGTTATTTCTTTGTTCGCAATTTATCTGACAGGGAAAGTATCACCTTCTCACTCCTTAAGGATCTCACCCATGTCAAACATTGGTGGGAAACTTTCCAGGACCAAAGTTCCACAGAGGATTCTGGAACATATGGGGTCGAGCCCACTTGGGAATTTTGTGTGGATGTAGTCAAAGAAAAATATTACGCTGTTGGAAACTATGATGACCAATACATGAGATGGACCACATTACGGCAAGAGAGGGGCCAAGCAATGTCAAAGTTCACCAATACCTTCCATACATTTCACACCAAGATGGGTATCAAAGACTCTAAGTGACATTTGGTTCTGAAATACTGTGGGGCTCTACACAGATACATCGAAATTGAAATGGATTTTCTAGACATCTCATCACCAGGTGTTGCTTATCGATATGATTTCAAAATCAAGCAGAAATTTAGGCACCAGAACAAATGGGAGTTCAGGTCTGCAAATCCAGAACAACCAAAGTATGATAGATATGAACCTAACAAATAGCCTCCCGAAAACCCATCCAAGTCACAAGAAAAGAAGGGTAACAAAAAGATGAAGAAGGAAACTAGAAAGTGGTGCGACTTCCAAAAAATCCCATGGCACAACACCGATGATTTTCACTCCAAACAGTCATTGGTAGTCGATATCAAAGAAAAAATCTGAACCCATATTCATAGTTTGATTAAGAAAATACTGGCAGAAGATAGATCATTGGTGCAGACCCCACTGCTATTGTAGCGACCACAACAATTCAACTAAAAGAACCAGCATATCCTGAAGAGCGGGAGCGTCTCTTCCATTCATATATGTGGGTGAAGTGGACCCCCTTGTATTTCATTGTTGATAGTGGAATCCAGAAGAACCTCATACCAGCAGAGGTCGTCAAACATATGGGATTTTTTACTACACCACAACCAAAACCGTACAATATTGGGTGGCTTCACCACGGACGAGATATCCATGTCAGCCAATAGTATCGATTTTCATATGACATCCAACCCTTCAAGGATGAGTTGTTATGCGATGTTTCTCTACTGGATGTATGTGATGATCTTTTGTGACATCCATATATGTGGAAGCGCCATGCTATTTATGAGTCTTGACCCCGTAGTGTCATTGTTACTCTAGGAAGTCATCTCTATAGGATACCATAGGTAGTTCTGACTAGTGTTCCACCAAAATAGTGCAACAAGGTAATCTCTCATACTGCAAAATTCAGCCTCTTCAAAATCTGTTAAAAAGGTGAACAAAAGGGCACTGCAACCACTGTAGCCTTGGCCCAAGACCTTTCTTTCCAACAGAAGCATGAACCTAAAAAATAGCCTCCCGAAAACCCATCCAAGTCACAAGAAAACAAGGGTAATAGAAAGATGAAGAAGGACACTAGAAAGTGGTGTGACTTCCACAAAATCCCATGGCACAACACCGATGAGCGTCACTCCAAACAGTCATTGGTAGTCGATATCAAAGAAAAAGATCTGAACCCATATTCATAGTTTGATTAAGAAAATACTGGCAGAAGATAGATCATCGACGCAGACCCCACTGCTGTTGTAGCGACCACAACAATTCAACCAAAAGAACCAACATATCCTGAAGAGGGGGAGCGTCTCTTCCATTCATATATGTGGGTGAAGTGGACCCCCTTGTATTTCATTGTTGATAGTGGAATCCAGAAGAACCTCATATCAGCAGAGGTCGTCAAACAGATGGGATTTTCAACTACACCACAACCACAACCATACAATATTGGGTGGCTTCACCACGAACGTGATATCCATGTCAGCCAATAGTATCAATTTTCATACGACATCCAACCCTTCAAGGATGAGTTGTTATGCGATGTTTCTCCATTGGATGTATGTGATGATCTTTTTTGACATCCATATATGTGGAAGTGCCATGCTATTTATGAGTCTTGACCCCGTAGTGTCATTGTTACTCTAGGCAGTCATCTCTATAGGATACCATAGGTAGTTCTGACTAGTGTTCCACCAAAATAGTGCCACAAGGTAATCTCTCATACTGCAAAATTCAGCCTCTTCACAATCTGTTAAAAAGGTGAGCAAAAGGATACTGCAACCACTGTAGCCTTGGCCCAAGACCTTTATTTCCAACAGAAGCAGATTGCAGAAGAGGAAGAATCTATTATTTCTTCACCTACAAGGGTTCCTACACACTTCCCAGTCAAGCCAAGATGCAATAGGTTGGTTGAACAGATTCAATCCCTCCAACAATAGATTCGTGACAACCTTCAACAAGCTAAGCATCTCAACTTCGCCAACAAGGCAAGCAACTCACCAAGATTCAAATTCAGCAAACACTTTCCCCTCTCCCTCGGGAACTCAACGCAATGGAGACCATTTATTCATAAGGATGGAGGATTTATCTAGATATATATCGGTGTCCACCCACCTATTCCACTATCTCAAAATAGAGTTTTCCACCTCGACAGTTTTTCAACAATTTTTCGGGTCCCAAACTTCTAGGGCCGTTTTGAGGCCCTAAACAATGTTTTTTTGGGATTTCAGGCCTAGGATATTACGAACAGAACTAGTCTTGGCTAGTCGGAATGTGTTCTTCTCGGATAGAAATTTCCAATAGTGTATCGAGTGCCCCAAATAGAGATCGTATGAAAATGTTACGCCCCTAAGAATTTGATGTATCAACTACCCCCATCGGGGCTCACAAACCTTTTGGTTTTTCATCTTCTGGGGCTAGGGTTTTGGATTTTCCTTATGTTAAAAAGGCCTTTGGAGCCTCATTGTAACAATCATCTTCTTGTGAATGAGTGTAGCTATCACATCGCTTCTCAAATATAAGATTCCGCCATTTTAGCGAGTTCATCGACTCTGTATTTTATAGTTATGTACATTTCGCTCATTAATAGAAATTGTGCATTATTATATATATGTATTTATTGAAACATTTATGTGTATCTCACAATATATCTGTAAAATTTGTTGTTATATATCTACTTTCATTTCGTTCTCAAAGATAATATGGATCATCAAGATTATGGATGATTTATAGCCCTACCCAACTCTATGTGGAATTGATTGGGCATTTGATAAAAATGCCATATTTAATTTGAAGAAAAGGTAGATATCCTTTGAGATTGACACTCTGCTCATCATTTCTCCATTGGATTCAACCAAGGGTGATAGATACAATGAGCTAATAAATGAATATGTATAAAATCATAGGGTGCAAGGAGGACTATGTAAACCCAACAATCGATGGAAAGCTAAGTTAGAGGAGTATCTAATGATATGACACAAATTCATAGGATGCGATGGGACACTGGTTGAATAATATCTATGAAATATCAACCATGAGATGTGCACAAATTAAAAAATTAGTGCACTAGGTTAGAACAAAGATGATTGACATATCGAGGTTTGATGGGACATTCATGATAGATGCATTTATAGCACAAATTGAAGAAGATATTCTTGAGGTGCAAAGGATTTATTCCATGGACAAATTAGTGAAGGAAACACGTACATGTTGGTGACTAACACACCGCATAGACTTAAAGTACAAGGCCCAAGTGGTAGAGTGCATTAGAGTAAGGTTCCATCCCCTAACTGACTTTGAATTAGTAATAAGGTACAATGTGACAAAGAATCCCCAGGAACACATTTGGTTCTATGAGAAACACTAGAAAAATAATCAAATCCATCAAGTGTAATGGATCCATTTATTTGTCTACACTATGGATATGGTCCCCAAAATCTTGTGTATTTAGGAGGAAACCAGGAGGCAGACTAGGTATTGGGAAAGAGTATGTAATCAATTTTGTGCAACATTGAGTATGTAATAAGTTTTGTGAAATGTTTAAGTTTATGTCAGTAGTACCCATGTAATGGGATGTTTTATTGAAGATCAATACTTTCATATTTAGTCAGCAAATCATATACTATGGGAAGAAGGTAGTTTGCATCTATCATAAATCGATGGTGAAGTTAAATCATCCAGTGTACTGCTAGAAGGTATACAATAATGATGTGTAGGAGGATGATTGTTGGAACTTACAGATAAATGAAACCAAGGGTGAGTGCACATTTCAAGGAAGGGTCTCTATTAGCATTGCATTGGATTATAAATGGTCATTCAAGATGAAGAAAAACAATATAGGAAAAAAATAGGTTCCAAATATGGAAATAATTGGTGATTAACGGGATCAGTAATTATTGATGTAGGTGGTGGGCTTATCAAAATAACATGACCTTTTTTTACAAAAAAATTTTGAGATGAAGGGGATTTCTGGGTCCCTAGTAGAGATGAAAATCTAGTTAAAACCAAATGCCAAGCCAGTCAAAAAGTGACCATATCAGTTGAATCTAAAGTATAAAGTAAATGTGTGAAAGGATTTGGATCACATGTTAGACATAGGGATCCTTTTCCTAGTCAAATAATAGAATTGGAATATCCCAATGGTGTTTAGTATATGTTATATTCTTTGCACGACTAGACCTAGTGTCTGTGTTGCACCAGGCATGCGAGGGAGTCATAGGGATGCAAATCCTATTGGTTGTGGGTCATGTTGGTTGTGGAGCCTAATTATCTTCCTGATCCATATTCAGGTATTCCTACCCACCTTCTTCCAGGGGTTTAGGAGATGACGCAGATCTAACAGTAGAATTTTTTTTAATGTTTTTTCCCAAGAAGAAAATCATCTTTTTATATGAGGGCATTGGGTTGTGGTTGTGGATGATGAATCGAAGATTATAGGTGCAACTTTAAACAAGTTTCTAGTTTTCCCAGTTTTTTTTTCCAGGGTAAAATCTTTGTGTAATGTGTGTGATTGTGTGTGGCATTGTATCTTTTCTATTTTTATTAAGAATATATTTGCATTAATTTATTGTACAAGGTTAAAATCTAAAAATGGTAGTGAAACCAAAAAATATAGGTGATCTATGGATTTGTGTAGAATTACTAATCCATAATGAAACCTGTGTACATGATCCCTTTCTTGCATGATTTATATATGAAGTTTTGGAGAACATGGGTGCATGCAAATCTTATTCATTCATATATGAATTTTTCAGGTTACCACTACGTGCAGATCACAGAAGAAGACATAGCCAAGAGTACATCTGCAATAGAGTGGGGTGAATTTTCCTACACCATGATGCCATTTGGTTCAAACAATGAACCTAGGGTGTTCTCCATGATGTATAATGTGGTGAGTAGCTATACAAGAGATCTAGCTAGCAGAAGAACAAACATGACTTGCAAAAGTGAGTAGACAAGAAGAAAATTGGAGAGAAAAGAATGAGAAAATGTATTAACCAAATGAATGAATGATAATTTACACATGATATAATATGTATAGATTAACTAATGCACACTAGAAGAGAATCCAATGTGTCATCATAGTGTTCTAGAGATATTTGGACACACACGGGAAGCTACCAGAGTTAATTGTTGTTGGACAGGCATTTTGGATGCAATTTTGAGAAACATTCTAAGGGTTGAGGTGATGCATAGTAAAGGTGCATTTAGTATCGGAGTGCATATTAAAAGAACATTTAGGATCAAAGTGCACAGTAAAAGCGCATTTGGTAGCACATAAGGAAATAAATAAGGAAAAACAACATGCAGGCGAAAAGGAAGGAACAACATCATGCATGCACAAAGGTAGGAAAAACACACACAAATATGTGTTTTCATGAGTTGCAATGAGTCATAATGAGTTTTCATAGGTTTTTGGGATAAGCTAGTAGGGTTTTGAGCCCTAAAATCCATGTATAATATGTAATGGGTTAGGAATAATAGGTTGTTGTTGCTGAGAGAATAGGGTGAGAATGAGAGAGAGTCTATGTTTGAAGGTTTCAGGGATATTTTGCAGAAAGAGGCTTGCACTCTAGAGCGGCTAGGTAGGATGGGGAATGATATCATGATGTATCTATTATAGCATAATGTGCAAGCCTGAGATGAATTGGATGAAGAATAATAAAGAAGCCAATCGTTGTGGACATAGCCCAAGCATTGGGTGAACCACGTTAAATTATGTGTTTGAATGTGTATTTTATGTGATTGTTCATGGATGTTCTATTTATGCATGATTATATCTAGCTTTGTTTTTTATATTAGTGATGTGTAGTAATTATGAATGTTCTAGTAATCTACGTTATAATGGTACAATTGAGTTTACCAATTAATCAAGGAATAAGAGACACAAAATATTGTGCACAGGGTATATAAGTATCAATGAACATGTTGATGACCTTACATCCCCTCATCTCTACAAAAACTTGGTTCCTGCAATCCAATTAGATACCTCGGGTGATAATTCACTTGCATGCAGGTCATGCCGAAAAGTTTGGTATCTGAAGGGTTTTTTTGGTTAGATAAATTGAACCTAGGGTCTTACAATTGCATGCAAACAAAGGGTTCAGTTGTCGTGACCCAAAATCTGTAATTGAGGGAATGTTTTTGAGGCCGAATAAGAAAGAGATTTCCAAATGGATGGAAAGGAAGGAACAAGATATTTTATGGAAAGAGAATGGAAACCCTTGGATGAGTAACAAATAATGGTTGCAATGGTATGTGTTTACAAAGTTGCATGGAATTTTCTTTGGTGAATTTCCAATTATTTTGACTGAATGGTTAGAAAGATTAATGGAGAATACTAGAAGATACCATTATGCAACGTCGAGGAACTGGACTCCTGAGTTGGTAAGAAAATTGAATTATGCACGTAATAAGACTTCCTGCATAGTCGATTTCTAGTTAAATATCATACTAGGGGGTTATATTACGGAATTTGCAGTATATTTTACCTAGTCATAATGTGTTGCAAAAAGGGATTTCTATAAGGGTGCGCAAAGAAGGTTTATGACAGAATTGTGTACCTAGATCAATATGTTTTTGTGCATCAAATTTGTGATGACGATGGAAACTCACTACTCAGGGGATTCACACACATAGGGGAACTGGGGGATGACAAGGGGATAGTATGAAGGTAGGAAATAATGAAGAAAGAAATGAAGAAGTAGGGGAGGGATTGAGGATGCAGAGAAACAAAGAAGGTGTATCATAAGAAGAATACAAGTTTGGAGTACTATGCAATGGAATAAGGTACAATGGGATGAAGGATAGGGTTTATAAAGGAGAGTTTCATAGTGAGCATGAGAGGATAGAACCCTATGCAATACCACACACAGAAGGAGAAGAAGAGGATTCTTGTTTTATTCCTATAATAGAAGAGCCATTAAGTCCTACTAAGGATGGATCCTTTGTCAATTCCACAACCCTATGTGTGTCACCTAGATCTGATATAACATTTGAGGATTTATCAAAAGGACTTATAGTTAGCATAGGAAGACATAGTAATAGTATCCAGAGTAGCAGAAGTAGTGCATTGAGTAAAAGTCAACCATCATCGCTGAGGGAAGGTACTACAGAAAAAAAGATGGTAGGGTTCAACAACACATCGAGACTGCCTAAGTTCCAGGGAGTTGGGTCAGGGGACCCAGAACAACATATATATGTATGTGAGACAATTTGGGCTACGAACAATGTATAGGATGAGAATATAAAGATTGAATAGTTGGAAAAAAAGTTTAGAGGTTGTGCATTATTATGGTACATGAAACTGCAAAGTACTACACCTACAATTCAAGCAAGGAAACTGGAAGAAATTAGACAAACATTGTTGAAAGAGTTTAAGAAGTTGAAGTCTGAGTCGCAGTACATCACAAAATGGAAGGAAATCAAACAAGTGCATACTGAGTCAATTTTGGACTATGATCAAAGATTTAAGGATTTTATGGGTAGGATGACATTCCATATTCCTTATCAACAACACAAAGAATGGTTTATTGTAGGACTATTGCCACACATTCGCTGCCCACTAATACAACATAAGGTTGCATCTTATATTAAATCTTTGAACATTGCAATGAAGTTGGAAGCATCTCTTGTAGGTTACAGTGGGGGGATGGTGAAAGTCCAGACACGATTACCTTCCTTGAAAATTCAATTCGTAGATCTTACAAAAGAGAAGGAGAAGCGGGAACAAGTCTGGTGTACCAAGTGTAGGGTTGAAGGCCACCATAAGTATAAATGCCCCGCTTTTGTGCAGTATTTGGTGACTGGAGAACCAAATCCATTAACAAGAGGAGGGTACTGTGAAATATGTAAAAAATGGGGCCATCATCCACTTGATTGTCCATTGTTGTAGAAATACTATTTTGTAACTTTTTCAAGTCAGTAGGGCATGAAGAGAAGGATTGTCGCACATTTGATTTTATGAGAGAGAATACTTCAGATATGTATAGGATTCAAGAGGAGAATGCTACGATAGAAGGAGGTGGTCCACATTATAATAACTAGAGAGGATTTAATCTAGAAAAATGAGGAGGATTTGGCAGAGGTCGAGGTAGAGGAAGTTTTGGAAGAGGAGGTATAGGACCAATAATATGCTACAATTGTAATCAACCGGGGAACTTAGCTTGTGACTATTTGAATCCTTGTAAAACCTGCACATATTGTAGAGAAATGGATCATGCGACATAATAATATCCTTAACTACTTGTGAAGTGGAAGGAAAGAGGGAATTAGAACTAGAACCCAAATCAAAATGTACAAAACATATCAACTGAGAAACACAATGAAGGACCTAGAATAGTAGTTTTCATGCATGGGGGAGCTACAATAGGGTTTGATGTGACAAATGGAGAGAGGTAGGTTAAGCAATGGGTTAGGAAATTAGTAGGACCTATGATGGATTTTGACCCTCAGTAAGAAGAGGAGACATATCAAAGGACAAGAAAAGAGATACCAGGACTTGTTATAACCCTAATTTGCACCAGACATGCTTACCTGGCATCGGGCCATCTCAGATTCCTTCTTTGCCAAAGCACTACTAAAAAAATCTTCTTAAAAACACTTTTATAAAGGCCCATGTGCCCTGCTCTATTACTGTACATGTGTACATGCTCGCTGACCCAAAACAGCCCACATGTACCTACAAAAGCACGAAAAAAGGAAAGTTGTCGACGAAACACACAGCTTTGGGTGAGTTAACTAAACCTTCTGGCCATGCATGGTTGAGGGTTCGTCCAAATACCTAGCTTCTTCTAGCCTATAAAAGAAGGGTTAGGGGTCCCATTTGGAGCAGGAGAATCATAGTAAGGAAACTATACCCAATTGTGGATTCCCTTTGTCCCAACCCTTTAGCCTTCCTTGTGCAAAGAGAAAGATAAAGAAAAGAAGTTGGAGGATAGTTGAAGAGGAGCCCAGGTTTAGGTTCATGGAGTAGCGATCAGCTTCATCATTGTAAGTTGATTTTTTGAATTTAATAATAAAGAAATACTTTTCCCGTCCCACCATATGAGGTTTTTATGGTTTATTGCATACTTGTTTATTGAATCTCTAACCCATTAATCTATATATCAAATGCATGTGGAGTTTGTTGTTTGTTTTGTGTGAATGCAGGTCAGCCTTGGGAGGAGAGATAAAATCAAAAAGTGATCAAGTCTGAGGAAGAATCTACATCAAATGCCTGTAATAAGGTATGCTCACTTGATCTTCTTAACTATGTATTTTCTTAAGAATAATGGGGATTAGGTCTGGGATGACGGTAGAAAGTAGAAATCTTTAGGTCTTTTCTGCATGCATAATTTAACCCTAAGTGCTAGTCCGTAGAGGGATTTCCCACTCATAACAGAATTGGTGACCATACTGGGGATATCTCTAGGGTTCTTGGGGATATTTTTGGGTATTTTTAAGAATTGGTTTCATTTTCCTGTTTTTAAAGTTTCTGCAAAAGTCTGAGCTAACATAGATTCTGGTCTTTCATACCAATTATCTCTGTTTCTTTTCTTGAATGTAAATTTTTTTCCAAGACCCACAGAGGTACACGCGGCCTATATAAGGTCTACATGTGTGTACCCATGTACTGCATTCTCACAGCCCATGTGTACATGCTAGCCGAGGAGGTGACAATCATGTGTATGATTCCAGAAAATTTATTTTAAAGAGGCAGTCATCCTCTCCCCTGTCAGAATTTGTCCTTCTCAGGGGTTTTCTGGAACTCTTTCTAGTCTTTGTTGTTTGTAGTCTATAGCTTATGTTTCACCTCGGATTGGTTTGTTCTATGAAGTTTTCCTTGAATTGTTTTATTTTTCTATTTAAAGTAAGTGTCTGAGTCTTCAAGAGATTCTGGTTCTCAGTAATAGTAGTCTCTGTCTGGGCTAGCTTGCTTGTATTTTTATTTGTTTTAGAGTTTTAGATATACACACGGCTTGTATAAGGCCAACATGCATGTACACGCTCTCTGACTTTACACATCTCGCATGCACACACTTGTTGTGGAACTTTCAGCAGTGTGCCTGTGGAGAGAATTTTTGTTGAAGGTAAGGCAGTCATCCTTTATTTTGACAAGAATTATACCTCTCAGGTTTGGGTCTCTCTCATAGCGGTCAATGACTTAGGTTTGATCACAGCAATAGATTTTTTTTTTCATTTAGAAGTTTTCCTCAAAAAAATTTTGTTATAGGGTTTTTAGACAAGTGTGAGAGTCCAATTTTAATTTGCTTGTGTTTGATTTTTTAAAATGACTCTTTGCGATCTGCGCTTAGGACAAAAAGTTTTCTTGGTTTTGACTTGTTGATATTTTTCCTTTTTTCTTTGAGAGCATTCAAATATAAAAAAAACTTTTATTTCTTTGTTGGTTAAAAAGTGTTGTTTTGCATTAGTAACCAGGGAAAAGTCTTTGCTTTCATAAGTTCTTGATAGTTTACTTAGATCATAAGTAGCTCATAGTCGAGTGAAATCTTTCTTTGAGTTTGTTGTTCAAAGATCTTAGAAATTTTTTTAAGTTTGAAAAGTTGTTTAAGAGTTAAGTGAAGTAAAGTTTTTTGTTTCCATCTTTTTGTTTATTTTTCTTTTGTCTTTCAAACATCACTAGTTTCACTTTCATAACGTTTGACTTAACACAAGCCATAAAAATTAACGCTAAATCTAAAATTCATTAGACTTTTTATGTTTGTAGGGTCAACCAAATAGTTTAGGGTTAGGGCTTTGAATTAGGTTGGAGAGGAAACTCTTCAAGGCCATTAAAATAAAACATTGGAGTCTGAGTTAGGGAGTGTCAAAGTCCAGTATCGTGAAAGTTATCCAGGAACCCCCTCTAAAACAGGGTATAAAAATGAGGTCGCGTGTAGGAAGGTAGCGGAGATAACCCCTCCAAAGCTAGACCAATCGTAGTGGAGAACACATATAGAGGGCTTGTCTTTGGATTCCATCGATTTCATTTTCCATAAAGCTTTGTGGGTCTAGAATCCATTCAAGGTCCTCATTTGTCTTCCAGACCACTTGCTTTCGATACCCTTGACAGGTTTCAGGATCGATACCCTGCTCATTGTGGTCTACCCAACTTTCGATTGTACCCGCTTGGTGATTGTTCGCGCGCTGACACCTTAGTTGCCTATCTTTTTAGGGACATACACAGGTGACTGTGGGGGTATACCACGGTACCTAAGACATACATTGGGCCATGATTTGCAGAGTATACCTGGAGGGTTCTTCCATGTTCGAGTTTCACTTGCACCGGTAAGTTTCTCTAGTGTTGGTTGTTGTAACTGGTCTTCCAATTAGTTTAGTGTTTTCTTGTTTTATCTTGTAGGGACTTTTTGGTGTGTGTTGTTTTTTGAATGAATAGATAGCTCTAGAGTGTCTTTGATCTTCTCACACAGTGGAGGATCACGAGCTTCACCGGTCATGAAGGCTTCAGGGCCTATCATCGGTTACACTGGAGCCACCCCCGCCACCACTAAGGTGAAAGATAGACCAACAAGGGTCTTTTGAAGCGACCGAGTCACAAGAAATTGTCCCCGAACAACATCCAGAGGAAATGACCGTTTTAGACTTTGGAGAGAAATCTCTTGGTCCACCTACAACTCCAACCATTGATCTTTTGGCACCCTTACGAGTGCCAGACAGTGTCGCACGCAACAATGGAAACAAATGTTGTCACTCCCTCTTGGAATTCTTCAATTCCCACTATGGTTGTCACCACAAGAGAGTTTCCACCTCCTAACCCACCATCACTAGTCCAAGCCACCATGGCATCGATCACCTCTACCTTGCATAGTGGTCTGATCCCTTCTATGGCGGCAGCCACAACCCCTTTTCCACCAAGTGTGACAAGCCCTCCATTCTCATACGGGATGCCTAACTCAGGTACAAGTCCTGTACTTTCCTACTCCACTTCATAGACTTTAGGTCTAGGGGCAGGGAGCTCTAACGCTCCTCTAAAAGGTCACATGGGGGGAACTTAAGATACTTTTAATGATTTCCCTTATGGGGGAGGTCATGTACCTCCTTCGTCCCCTTCGCTCGATGGCACGCATCGACAATCTGTCGGGCCACCTTCACACCATACTTTATTTGGACCAAGGAGTCAAGGACCACCTTCGCATAATATGCCAGTAGGTTTGACACTATTTTATTTGTTCAGTGTGTTTGGTAACAACGCCTTCTCGTCAGCTGCTTTCCCAACTGGAGGAAACCCTAGTTTCGGACAACCTATTCCTATGCAGGGTATTATTCCTGTATAGGGGGAAAACCCAGGAACTTCTTCCACATCAGGGCCTTGGAATTCTTGGCAGGGATCCATTCCTTTATCAGGAATGTCGATCTAGGGTGATTCTTTCCATAGTCAATGGAACCCCGGACAAGGTACTATGCCTATCCCCACGGGATCGGCATGGGGCAACCCTTACCAAAGTCCTTCGAATTTAATGCACGCCCATCCATTTAGGTCCTATTTTGGGAATTAGCCAATGATGTCTCCTCACATGCAGAATCCATACACTGGTCATGGCCATGGTTTTTACCATAGCCTAGGCCAATAACCGAACTTTTCCTGGGAACCTGGTGCTAGTCAAACTCCAAGTCCCTTTTTCCCAGGTTATCACCAACAACTCAAAATACCTTTCCTGGCAACCTTGCATTTGCCAGACTTGAGAAGGTTGTTGAATGACCCTATCTGTCACAATCTGCATTGGCCCCCTATGCCAACGAAGTTACCTTCGGACATAGCAAAGTTTGAAGCCAAGCTGAATGAAGATCCAGGCAATCATGTGACTACCTTCCACCTTTGGTGCTCATCTAACTCGTTGAAAGACGATTCCGTATAGTTACGATTGTTTAAATGTACTCTCATTGGGAGTGCCGTGAAATGGTACATTGAGCTCGGCCTCTCAAGATACTCTTCCTTCATCGAATTGGCAATGGCATTCCTAAACCATTTCCAATTACCTATGAGATACGATGCTGGCACAGAATTGCTGGCCAATTTCACAGAGGAAAAAGAAGACCATATCTTTGATCACATTCGAGAATGGAGATGCTGAAAGAGTTTAATTAAGGTACCAGTCCCACCATCATTCCTGCTCGAGTGGTTCCTTAAGTCTTTGGTCCCACATTTATCTAAATATGTTGTGACATCATGAGTGTTTTCCAAAGAAGACACCATCACGAGAGCTCAACAACTTGATCTCATCTATTCTCAGTCCGGTTTATTATACGAGATATTTCCAGATGCACCATTCTCAATACTTGATCAAACCAGATAGAGAGTTGGACCACATGCCAATGGTATTGTTGGTTTAGCACAAACAAAGCTCGTTGAGCAACTGACGAAGCAGTTGCAGCAATTGTCTATACAACACACAACAGCTATCCAACCTACTATTTTGGCTTCTCCCCCTACTAAAACGTCGGATGTACACACAGTGAAATCGACAAATCCAAAGGCCACCCAACATCCTAAAGGAAAGAAAAAACAACTAAATAAGGGTAAGGGGGATAAGAAAACCACTGATAATGTTGGGAGGGGCAACACTGAGAAATGATAGGTGAGGTATCCATGCAACCTGTGAGCGGAAGACCACCCGACCCACCTATGTCCCCATCTTGTAGAGGCCCAAAAGTTTGTGACACAACAACAGGCTGTTGTGTTAACCAATCCATTTCAGCATGGGAAAAACCTAACCCAAGCCTCTCCACGCAAGGAAGGGGGCAGTCAAGGACCCTCTCCGTCTTCGAACAATCCCGTATCCACGAATGTATATATGATGAAGGGTGATGCTTTCATATCGACTAGAGCGCATGGGTACAGTAAACCAAACACTTATGAGAAGGGAAAAGAAGTCGAACTCCCATCTCTTTCTCTATAGATTGAGAAGACCTTGGGTGAAATAATGACATGCATCCCAAAAGGCGCTTTCAAAAAATCTTCTCACAACCCAAACACAAGGGCCACCCAGAACTATTCTGTGGTGGAGGATTTGTCTCAAACCACTTGTGCAATGTTCACTTTGGAGGTCCTCCAAAGCTGCCCTTTTCATAGGAAAGATTTGTTAACCTCTTTAGGATCTACCGAGAATTGTAATCCGGGTACCATCATGCTAGATACAACCGACTTAAAACCTCATTTGCCTTACCACGTAGCATTTTAGATAGTAGTGGTTCACCCCACGAAAAATTTTACTCGAAATATTTTCTGCATGGTGGTTGATGAGGGTGCCTCGACATGTGTTATGCCATTGGCATGTTGGAAGGCCATTGGCCAGCCCATTCTGTCTTCGTCGCCTACTCTTCTCACTACTTTCGACGGTCATTCATTCCAACCACATGGTATCATTCCCTCTTTTCCCATGCAATTGGGAGGGAAGACCATGTGCGTTGAGGTAGAAGTAGTCGACGCGTCCCTCGACTACAATCTCTTGTTAGGAAGGAGTTGGACTTATTTCATGCAAGCAGTGGTTGCTACATTTTTCTGGGTCTTTTTGTTTCCACACGAAGACCAGATTGTAACCATTGATCAATTGTCTTTCTCCAGACTTGACCCTTCATTGGGGGTGTCCACAGTCTCGATGATCAATAATCCTCAACCATTCATAGTCAACATAGGGGTTGGTTTGTGCCCATATTTGATAGGTACCTTTGATTACCCACCCCCTCAAGGCGATGCCAAGTTCATATCCAACCACCATAAGGTTGAGATTTTCCAAGGTTCGTCGTTTCGCATGACTTACTTCACCGATCCATGGATACTTCCTTCCCCATCAGCCACGATGGAGGGGATAGGGCACCCGACCATGTCCATGTCATTTTCTGCAGCTGAAGTAGCATAATATTTAGTCCAACAAACTTCATCCAACCCAGATCCAACTCCTGCACAAGAGTTCGTTCTGCTTCTAGAGCCTATTTGAGCTCAAGGTTCTCTCGCCAACATAGACTCATTAGACTTAGTCTTGCCCTCTAATGAAGAAATAATTGAAGTAATGACTAGTTCGGACAAACCCTGGGATGATCTTCATCATAAATCATACTTTCTCCCTTAGTTAAGAAGAATCAAGGGCGGAGAATTCACCTTGACTATGACTGGAGATAGGTCCTGTCCTATTAATCCCTTAGCTACACACGAGGTCTATGTTTATGGAAATATGGAAACCATCACTGAAACCATACCGATCAATATCTCTAGAACCCCTAGCGTCGTGGAGAATTTTTTCATCGGAGCTGATTAATCCCCCGGAGAGATTCAAATCTACACAGATCTATTTAAAGAATTATGTGACATTTTTTCTTGGTCTTACGAGGAAATGCCAGGCATCAATCCAAAAATAGTCGAACATGAAATCAAAACTTATCCAGATGCCAATCTTGTTCGGTAGAAGCTTCATCCAGCTAACCCCAGGAAAGCAGCAACCATTAAGGTTGAAGATGAGAAACTGCTAAAAGTCGGTTTTATCTATCCTATCCATTTGACCCAATGGGTGTCAAACCCCATGCCGGTCAATGAAAAACAAGGCATGATTCCTATATGTACAGACTTCCATGATTTGAACAAGGCCTTTCCCAAAGATAATTTTCCCACACCATTCATCGACCAGATAATTAATGAATTTGTGGGTTAAAAGGCCTTCTCTTTCATGGACGGTTTTTCAGGATATAACCAAATACAAATCAAACCTGAAGACAAGCACAAAAAGACATTCATCTATCCATGGGGTACATTCGTGTATCGTAATATGCCTTTTGGTTTCAAAAATGCTGGAGTGACCTTTCAGTGGGCCATGTCTTTTGCATTCCATGACCTCAAGTATATAGTCAAGGCCTATTTAGATGATTTAGCATCTTACTCACACAAGAGAATGGATCATCCCATACACCTCTGAATTATCTTTGAGCATTGTCACTACTTCCGGATTCACTTGAATCCAAACAAGTGCAGCTTTTGCGTAACATCAGGACATTTGTTAGGTTTCATAGTATCAACAATAGGGATCATGGTCGATCCTCTCAAGGTTGAGGCAATAATTCAGTTGCCTCCCCCATGAAAAATCCTTCAACTTCAAAGTCTACAGGGAAAGGTGAAAGTTTTAAGACGTTTCATCACCAACTATGCCGAGATCACAAAGGGATTTATGTGCTTACTGAAGAAAGACGTTCCTTTTCATTGGGACGATGCTTCCCAATGCTCTTTCGATGTGTTGAAACATGCCCTCATGACTGCCCGTCTGCTTCGGCCACCTAACTATAACAAAGATTTCTTATTATGACCAGAGGATGACCTATCCATCAGAGTCAACCATTGATATGGTCTTAGTTCAGGAGGATGATCTGTTCTCAGAATATGTGATTTATTACCTGAGCCAAGGCCTCGTAGGACCGAAACTCAATTATTCTCATATCAAAAAACTTTTTTTGGCAGTGGTTCATGCTGTTCAACTTTTATGTCATTATGTTATGTTTCGCAACACCACCGTCATTGCTGTCGTGAATCCATTCCAGTACATGTTGACACGACAGGTAATAGGTGGAAAGATCAGTATATGGATAGTCGTCCTCTAGGAGTTTGACTTAGATTTCATTTCAGCGAAATCTAAAAAGTCACTGGTCTTCGCAGAACTTATTTTAGACCTTTCGGTTGAGTCAGGTGATTTTGTGCTTGAAGAGTCACCTTTCAGAGGATATATTTTTTTTATCACCTCTTCGGATCCTTGGTACGGAGATATGCTTATCTATCTCTAGACTTTGAAGTGTCCCACCTCTGCTTCTCGTGATGAGCATCGATGCATATGCCATCAGGCTAAGAATTATCGCATACTCGATGATACATTGTATCAGAGAGGTATAGACTGCATCCTGCGCTGATGTCTCACTCACAAAGAAGCAGTTATTGTTCTTAACGATTGCCATATCGGAGCCTGTGGTGGTCATTTTTATGGTTTGGCAACAACCCAAAAGATTCTATGAGTAGGTTACTTATGGATGACACTCATCAAAGATTGTATCAAATCGGTCAAGAAGTGCCACCCATGCCAGATCTTCTCTTGGAAGATGAGGTCACATCCCGCTCCCATGTTTCCTGTCATCACAGTTGGTCCCTTCACCAAGTGGGGGATTGATTACACTACATGCAACCCTCCTTCAGCAAAGGGGCATTGTTACATCATCGTATTCATAGACTACTTCACGAAG
Organism: Picea sitchensis; assembly: GCA_010110895.2. NCBI lineage: Eukaryota > Viridiplantae > Streptophyta > Pinopsida > Pinales > Pinaceae > Picea > Picea sitchensis. The sequence continues at coordinate 59,602 of SNQJ01S0032802.1, read as the reverse complement.
TGGGTCGAAGCTATGCCAATGTTTAAAGATGATGGACAGACTGCAACTCTCTTTTTATTCAACTAGATAATAGCAAGGTTCGGTGTCTTGAGGGATATTGTCACTGACCATGGTAGTCACTTTTAGAACCAGATGATGACTGAGTTAACGTCAAAGCTTGGGTTATGGCAAGAACATTCATCACCCTACTACCCCAAAGAAAATGGTCAAGTGGAAGATGTGAATAAATCTCTTAAGACCATCCTACAACGAACTATCAACTCAGCCAATTCAAATTGGCATTTGATGTTATACTTGACATTATGGGATTATCGACCATCTATTAAGACTGCAACCAGTTTCTCACCTTTTCAACTCGTTTACGGGATGGAAGCAGTCTTTCCTATCAAATGTCAGATCCCATCCCTAAAGTTGGTAGTACAATTATTGTCAGACACTTCTCCACTTGAAGAGAAGTTACTATACCTTGAGCATCTCAATGAGCAGTGTCATGATGTGGCCCTAGCCAATGAGGCTCACAAACATAAAGTCAAGTGTCAGTATGATAGGTCTGTTCATCCTCAGATTTTCACTGAAGGCGATCTGGTCCTGGTCTATGACTATGATAAGGACCCCCTGGGGGGCAGGAAAATTCAAACCCATGTGATTCGGATCTTTCATCGTAAAATAGGTTCTAAAAAAAGGTTCTTATCATCTGGTTGAATTTGAAGGGAATGCTTTGGCAGAGCCTAGAAATGGAATCTACGTCAAGAAGTATTACTCATAGGCAGGTCACCATGGGTAACTTTTTGTAACATATGTATAGTCTTTGTATTATTACTTTCTAGTTTCTTTTAGTGTTATGGATGTGTTGTTTATGATGTATCTTTCGTCACTGTGGCAGATGTCAAGTGAATCCGAGGTGTTCATTGGGTACACAGATGGTGCTAGCCAAGACACTTGGAGGCTTGCCTCCGCAACTTGGGTAATTTTTTCACCACGAGGCCAGTTATTATCTTTCAGAGGTATATGCTTAGGTGACACCACAAATAATGTCACTGAGTATAGTGTAGTTTTTGAGTTTCTTCATGATGCCTTGTCATTTGGTATCTCTCATCTCCGTGTCTATCTCGACGCTCAGCTGGTTGTGTCTAAGTTAAATAGAGTTTACAGTGTTCACGATCCGAGTTTACACCGACGATTCCTTAGGGTACATCTCTTAGAATGAAGCTTTGATTATATTACATATTTTCATGTTCCTAGGAGTTTAAACCAAATTACAGATACTCTAGCTAATAAAATTTTAGATTGGCATCTTTCACACATATGAAAGGACATACACATAAACATGTAAATACATTTTTTGCAAAAATGATCCATAAGCCACAAAAAGACATAAAAATCCATATATAACATCATAGTCACCAGAGTACTTAGGTGGATGCAAGGGCCTCAAAAATATGACCAATAATGAGTCATGGGGCTTATGTCCTCAAAAAATATATACAAGTAGTGCTCTCGACACGTTAAAAGTCTAACTAAGGTTAGGGCATGTGGGCCCTGTTGTACTGATCAACAACATTTTCCAAACGCCGAAACAATCGAACCCACGTCCCTGGTGCTCCCACTACATGAGGTTGCATAGATGGTGGCAGGTCCTCAATCTATGTCATAGAGACCGTGCGAGTAAGCTCAGTAAAGTTCTGCTTGACTCATCTCAACACCCTCTCAGCGTCCCCGACTGGAAGATCTCCTGCTGCTGTTGGTCCCCCTGCGGCGGCAGGTGCGGCCCCTAGTCGAGGAAGATGCATGTTCCTCGCATAGTCTTCTGGTCGCACTGGTCCCACATCTATGCATGAAAAACACATATCCGTCAAATACTCTGGTATTAAAAAAATAATATATAACAAAAGAAACATAAAAATTACATATGTTTCACAAAAAAACAACAACAAAATAATGAAGTAAACTTTCCCATCTCTCCTTGCTCCTCACCAGAATGTGCTAGTATCTTAGGATCTCTCAAGAAATCAATCCCAACTTAGGGGTAATCCTCTATAACTGGGATCTTTCGTGACAAGCAAGTGAAGAAATCATCGTTGAAGGACTCATTGGTCCTTCCACCACCCTATCGTGGAAATAACACTGCCCATCTACAAACTGCAGGAAGAGAGGCCTAATGTCCTCGTACCACTATTCGAGGACTAAAGCTTGGAACTCTTTCAAAGAAGAAAGAGCATAGAATGGTCCCAAACCCGAAGTTCATTTGTGTCCACGACTGACAATCTGTCAACTGCCTCTTCATACAATCTAATACTATTGTGCTCCAGTCAAATATTTGTGCATTTAAGCAATGGACTGCACAGTTTATCTATGCATGGGATGATTGATGTAGAGATGCAAAACTAGTAATCTTCCCAATAAGAAACACAATCACCTGTAGCGATAAGTCAATGATCTTTCTTATGGGCACCTGTGAGCTCGAGCGGTCTGTACCAGCCTCACATTAAAGTCCTATCAATTCTGCTATGATATGCGGCCTTGAAGGAAATGTCTGGAAGTTGACCGGTTCCCCTCTCCTAGAGAGTCCAATAAAAAAATATATATCCTCTGTCGTGGGCACCAGTGACTTCCCCTCTAACATAAATGCCACTGCATTTGGATGCCAATAATCAACCAAGGCATTTAGTAGCCTAAGTTGTGCCCGCATAAAAGGACATAAGAAGAACTTGAGTAGCCCACATTGAATCAAAGCAACCAAAGCATTCGGGTCTTCCCCGACCTACTCACTAACCTCCTCATTCTCTCTTTCTCACTAGTGAACATACATCCTGCAAAACACCAAGGTTCAGGAGGGTTAACCCTTGTTTTTCAAACTTTTTTCATTCAATAAGGGGGTCCACGCAGGCTGTAATGCTGACAGTCACATGTACACGTGAGCAGTGTTTACTCTGCTCGAATGTACACTTGGCCTGTCCTATGACAGCCCTCTTGGACCTAGGGCCGACCTTTTGAAGGTTGACACCCCCCCAAAACATGGAACCCAAAGAAAAAATAAAGATTTAAATTGTAAGATAAGAGAGTTTATACTTACTTGGTCTAGACAGATGGTCGTTTCGTCCACTATAGCTCCCAGAATCACCACTTTTATCAAAGGTTTTTTTTTGGATCCAGAGTCAATTTCCAAATTAGCAATGGTGATAATGAGTTGTCAGCTTCTATTTATAGACTTTTTGGCCTCTTTTTGTCACTTTTTTGGCTCCCCTTATCATTTTCTTTAAAACAAAAACCATTTAGTGTGATTCAAGAGTTGCATTGGAGGGGTATGATCGGGTATTGGGACATTTTTTTGGAGTTTTGGGTAACTTTTGACAGTCTGTGGAAAATTTCAGATGATCAACTTGAGCATGTAGGTTAGGTTTCTACCTTGACTTTTGTATCTTGTTTTCTTTTTCCTTTTCCATAGGATAGATCCCATCAAGTTGCGACATGGAACCATCATTACTGCTTTAGAAGTGTTGTGAGTTGGTGGTAGAGCTTACTGGAACATGGATGCCTAGGTAGATCATGATTGCATTATGGTGTCCATGTTGTCTCTGATCACTGTAGGCTCAGGAATCCTTGTTGTTTTTCCTGATTATGATTTTGAGCCTCATTTGCATGATTTTTTTTCACTCTTAACCTCACCCTTGGGACTCCCAAAAGACATAACGGGTATTCTTTTAAGCCCTTTTCAGACCCTCTAAACATGAAAAGATTGTCGAGTGATCTTGTGGCCTTTCACGCTCGTTAAACTAAAATTTGAAGTCATGTCTATCTGATGATAGTTTACCCCTTTTTCGGTCCAAACGGTCAACTGTACGAACAAAGGTATACTCTATGGAACTTTAGTTCTCTATAAGAGTACTCTCAGGTATCATTTTAACCCTTTTCGAGCCTGAGGGACTAAATTTATGAAAAAGGAACCCCCACAGAATCCATAGTTAAGCTCTTTTCAGACTCCCTAAAATTGAAAATATCATCGAGTGACCTTATTCTTTCACACTCGTTAAAATGGTCTAGAAGAACATTCCTTACGAAGTCCATAGTTAAGATTTTTTCAGACTCCTTAAAAATGAAAAAATGGCCGAGTGATCTTGTCTTTATCACACTTGTTAAAATGGTTTTGAATAGATGTCTTGTCGATGCTAGTTTACCCCTTTTTCGAACCGACTAGACTACCTTTGAAAAAGGTACCCTAATGGAGTCTCCTTTTATGTTTTTTCGTACTCTCTAAATATGAAAAAAGATCGAGTTTACATTCTCTGGGATCATTAAACTTACATCAAAGGACATTACCATTGTGTGTTTTGTTAACCGCGTTTGCATACCTAGGTCTTTGGTCTAAATGTTGGTTCCATGTTGCTCTTAACTAAACCATATGAAGCATACCTTATGTGCAAGCCTTGTAGCACTTTGCCTCTGCGTCTTAACACCTTTGGCCCCTGGAGGCTTTTTCCCGAGTGTCATTGCTATGAACATCAGTCTTTTCCTTGTGCCTTGAAATTGTATGTTTGTAACACTCGTTCCTCCATTGTAACGTAACGTTCTTTTATTTGTTTTTCCAAAATCATTGAAAAATACAAAAAAATCAAATATACCCCAAAAAGAGGAAGGGAAAAGTATTTTCTTTATTGGCAGCATAATAAGTCTCCCTTGGATAAAGCACATCTATCCATTTGTTCATCAAAATTTGGGATATAATATGACTTTAGAAGCTATTTTCGCTACATAGAGCTGTGTCCTCCTCCGTTTGTTTATTCTTCCAGACATTTGGAGGGTTTGTGTTGCCTCCTGCCTCGTAAACTTATGATTAATGCCATCCTGCCTGAGTCTCATCATTTTTCATGTTGTTGTCCAAGGAAAGTTTTTACCAAGCCTGAGTTGACTCCTCTACAGTTTGTCTCTTGCCCTCATACCCGGCCATCCTGAATGTCCAATCATGTCTTTGTTCAAAATCAAGGAAGCCTTCAGTCTAATCATCAAGATTCTCTAGTCCATGACCAATGAGTCGTCGAAGACCTCTGGATAGTGAAGTTGTACACTCATATTACACTCCTACCTGAGTTTTGAAGATTTTGAAGTTGTTTCTCGAGCTCTGAAGCCCTCATATCCAACCATCATAAGAAGATGGATACTCTACATGTATATCTTTTTTATTTCGAGATGGATACTCTACATGTATATCTCCACTGTGTATTGTTCATGGATACACTTTATATAGTTATATGACATGGATCTACAGTGTATTTGATTGGTAGCCATGAGTTTATTTTATCCCGAGCATGGGTATTCCTGCCTCAGTGAGAAAATTGTTATTTTTGCAGACGACGCCTCCGGATTTTTGGTCCCTGGGGTCACTTTTTCGGCACATCAATAAAGATTGGTAATGTATTTCATCCATCAGATTCTCTTCTAACCTCACACATTAGGGGGCATCTGTTATAACCCTAATTTGCACCAGACATGCTTACCTGGCATCAGGCCATCTCAGATTCCTTCTTTGCCAAAGCAGTGCTGAACAAATCTTCTTAAAAACACTTTTTATAAAGGCCCATGTGCCCTGCTCTATTACTGCACGCATGTACACTCTCGCTGACCCAAAACAACCCACGTGTAATGACAAAAGCATTAAAAAAGCAAAGTTGCTGACGGAACACACAAATTTGGGTGAGTTAACTAAACCTTCTGGCCATGCATGGCCAAGGGTTCATCCAAATACCTAGCTTCTTCTAGCCTATAAAAGAAGGGTTAGGGGTCCCATTTGGAGTAGGAGAATCATAGTAAAGAAACTATACCCAATTGCGCATTCCCTTTGTCTCAACCCTTTAGCCTTCCTTGTGCAAAGAGAAAGATAGAGAAAAGAAGTTGGAGGACAGATGAAAAGGATCCCAGGACCAGGTTCATGGAGCTATGACTGGCCTCATCATTGTAAGTTGATTTGTTGAAGTTAATAATAAAGAAATACTTTTCCCGTCCCACCATATGAGGTTTTTATGGTTTATTGCATACTTGTTTATTGAATTTCTAACCCATTAATCTATATATCAAATGCATGTGGAGTTTGTTGTTTGTTTTGTGTGAATGCAGCTCAGCCTTGGGAGGAGAGATGCAATAAAAAAGCGATCAGGTGTGAGGAAGGATCTACATCAAATGCACGTAATAAGGTATGCTCACTTGATCTTTTTAACTATGTATTTGCTTAAGAATAATGGGGATTAGGTTTGGGACAACGGTAGAAAGTAGAAATCTTTAGGTCTTTTCTTCATGCATAATTTAACCCTAAGTGCTAGTCTGTAGAGGGATTTCCCACTCACAACAGGATTGGATTAGGTAGCATCAACATCATTTGCACCTCTTGTGGTCAACATGCCTCCATTCTGTGATCATACTATACCAGAAAATCCGCTTGAGAAGGTACATTATCTAAGAGAGTTTCTGATAAGTTGCATAGAATTGATGAAAGATGAAACTGTGTTGAATGCATTATCTGAAATGATTCATCATTGCACACAAGAAAGGGAAATTCCTACCGCACAGAGGGTAGTGAATCAGGTACTTCACAAAAAGAGGACCAACAAAGAGTTCATACTAAGTGTGCACATTGGGGAATATGATGTGGACAATGTCATTTTAGAATTTGGTTTCTATATGAATTTGTTACCAAAGAAAACATGGGAAATTATGGGTAAACCCAAGTTAATCTGGTCTCTCATCCAGTTAAGATTGGAAAAAAAACACAAGATAGTACCAATTGGTTGATTAATAGGGATACATGTGAATATAGATGGGATGTGTAGTATAACAAACTTCAAATTCATCGAAATCATGGATAATAGTTAGCAATATCCATCATTAATGGGGTTATAATGGGACTTTGAAAATCAGGCAATTATTAACCTGAAGAGGAGAGAAATGATATTTGAGGTAGGAGAATTAAAAATTATCGCCATAATGAACAAGGTACATAGAGCCAGCGAAAGGGAACAAAATTAACAACTTGTATAATATGATTGTGTGAATGGATGACTATGTTAACCCCACTAAAGATGGTGCACTAAGTTGAAGAATCATTAGCTCATGTGTTTCAAACTCAGAGGAAGGTCTGGAACGAAGGTCTGGAACATTGGTAGTAGAGGATGCATGAGGTATCCACCCGATAATGTGCCTGCATTAATCGATTGTTACGGTGGATTGGAACAAAGCTATGTGACCCGCCCAAGTATGATGTATTGACTGACATAAAATATTTCGTATAGGCATTTGAGTTGTAGATACCCGAACATACAAGAATGTTGGAATTAGATGTTTTCTTGAAGGCCACTTCAACTAGATGGTGGGCTACACACAAAGAAGGAATAGAATAATAGAAGCAATGTAGAATATTGATGTAAGATAGATTCAGTACCGAGGTGGAGTATATTGCACAAAATTATAAAGGGGTAGGTGATCCAATAGATCATGTTGAGAAGTTCATAAACATATGGAGATCGATATTGAATAAGGAATGGACGCACATGTTTATACATACATCAGATACAACTCCTAAGAAATGGTACCTAGAACTAGAAATGCACAGAGAAAGAATGAATTGGGACCAACCAATTCACAGGTTTAAGGTCATATTTACATTTGAACATGAATCTCCATTACTAGATTTAGCTTTGCAGGCCATTAGAACCAAGATATTTTTAGAATAAGGGCCAATAGAGGTAGTAGCTATGTGTAGTGTGCACAAAGATTTTATGATTGTTCATGAATTATTGGAATGTTTTAATGTTTCTAAAGAAGAACAGGACAAGGAAGATCCAAGGAATATACAAGTACCTGAAACCGAGGAGGAATGCGTAATAGAAGGACCAAAAATTGAATCTTCTATGTATGCACAACCACTAAATACACAGAAGGTAAATATTGGGACAAATGAAAATCCAAATTTTGCACAGATAGGTGATTACTAGAATCATGAAACTGTGGAGAATATTTCATATTTACTGTGCAAGTGTTAGGATCTATTCCCAACTACATTATCAGAAATGAAAGGGATAACTCGGGAGTTAGGAGAAATGAAGATCCCTTTTCAACTAGGTGCTAATCCAGTAAGACAGAGACCTTATAGACTGAATCTAAAATATAAAGAAAAGGTAAAGTCATAGATAGACCAAATGTTAGAAGACAAAATCATTTAACCAGTCATGGAATCAGAAGGGATAAGTCCAATGGTAGTGAAAGATAAGAAAACAGGGGGGATCAGGATTTGTGTATAACTAAGGAAGCTAAATGATGCATGTCTTCATGATCCATTTCCAACACCATTTACAGATGAAGTGATAGAGAATGTAGGAGGGAAGGAGGCCTATCCTTTCACATATGGATTTTCAGGATATCACCAGATTAAGATTGTGCGGGAAGAAATACATAAGACTACCTTTGCAACAGAGTGGGGAATATATCAGTACATAATAATTCCTTTTGGGATGAAGTATGCACCTGGAGTTTTTTCAAGAGTAGTTGTCATATATTTTAAGGAATATATTCATAATGTTGGAGCCGCCTTTGTTATTTCAAGCCCATCACAAATTTCATTTTTAATGCTCGAAATCGAAAGATGGTTTTTGTATTTTCCATCTGTGGTTTCAAAATCTCTGAAGCTTTATCATGCAATTAACGATGATTATTGTACTCTCGAGGCGAATCCTACCTTTCGTAAAAATGTTTCCTCTTTTTTGTTCTACCTTGGGATCTCATAGGTCGGATGTTATAAATCACGTAGTTCACACATCCCGAGAAACGAAATGGTGAAATCATTTTAATTTTTACCTGGGGCAGTAATGGGAGTAAAGTTTTCCTAAACCATGATTAAACGTCATCGGGTTTTCGCACCTCGGTGTTCACCAAATCCAAAAGTTTATTGTTGTACCCCGATAGCCGAGAACATGAAGTCCTTATTTTAGTAACCCATGTCAAGGTTAAAAGTAAAAGATAAACCATGGCAACATTCTGTCGGCAATTCGCCACTCAACGTTTTCTTTTTTAAAAGTTATATTGTCTAAACCCCGACTCGCGAAATCACGATAAGGGAATGAACATAATTAATTAATCACTTAATTTGAGTTTATCTTACCTTTTAACTAAGTCATATTATCGTGATCTCACGGTTTCACAGCTCGGCATGCAAACTTCCCGGAAACTTACCTTCGAAGCTCTGAGTCGCGATACGACGAATATAAATAAATATGAAATTAATTAAGCTCCTAATCATAATTATGTTTTTATTAATAAAAATCAATCATCGCAATTTCGGGGGTTAGAGGTTCAATAGGTTAAAGCAAAATTCTCGATACAACGAGTGGCGAAAGATTAATTAATGTTGGTAAAACTAGATTAATTAAGCTAAATCAATACATCCCGCTTTTTTATGCTTGCACGATTTACGAGGTAGCCTTATTTCTTCCATACACCAACTGACACTTCAAACCATCAAAATTTATGGCATTAATTAGGAAATAGGGTGAACCGATGAATAAAGCTCGGGTTTTTATGGTTAAATTTATTTCTGAGCATGATTTGACAGATTTCATCTAAAAGAGTACCGAGTTTTCGAATATATATAGAAATACTGTTCATTATGACAAATGAATTTCTATACAACGCAGAGCACAATCTCTGAGTGAGCTAACTTTTGTATGTATACGTATTTCTATCACAGAAGATCTAAAGCACAATCTCCAGTCATGGCCCCGCGAAAAGCATCCAAAGCCAGTGTTGAGGTTTCAGGACAAGGCTCAGACAACATTGTTGATACTTCACCTCGAAGTGTTGACTATGTCCCGAACTAGTCTTTCGTTTCCGATGTTCTATAGGCTGAATTGGTGGATTATTCTGATGATTCCAACGACAATGAAAAAGATGATATAACCACCAAGTATAAGATCGTCATCCAATCCGGAATGCACAAAGTAGTAGGCAGACCACGACTATTTCCATATTATGATATGGTCCGATGGGCATTAGACCATGTGGACATACCAACCAGAACCATCATGAATGAGAAGAAGATTAACATCTGCAAGCCATGTATAAGTTTCCCACAACGTCTGATTTTACATATGGTGCCAAATTCTTAGACGAATTCAAACAGAAGGAATGTGTGCAGTATGATAAAACCATGTCTAGCTTAATAAAAGATTGGGTTTCGCGCGCTGCTAAGTTCAGGGCAGACAGTCATGATATATATTCAATAGCTTCTTTAGAACTGCAGTACAAGTATGTAACTATGATGAGATGCATATTATACAGGAGAGAGGACACCTCACATTTCTTTCTTTGATGGGTATCTCTAATGTTTCGAGTCGCCAAAGGTTGTTTCTTTGACTGGGCGAAGATGTTGTCCGATATCCTGACCAGTCAGGTCACAGAGTATTGGGCGCAGAAAGAAAGCGGAAAAATTGCTTCATTTTTTATGTCTGCATACATTATGGACGTTGTTTGTTTTTTAACACCATTTCCCTTAATGAGTTGGTGTTGGACTCTAGCAGAGGACATGCCCATACACGTCTATCATTCAAAATTATGCGAAAACAAAGCGACAAATTTCGTATATGAAATCTTCAACTGGGTGATGGTTCCTCTAGATGTCAGTATTTTCGATCACCCGCCACCCAGGATCTCGGACAGTATAGTGAAAAATCTGAGCAGCATAGTTGACTGGTATGTAGAAGATAAAATTTTATATCTCAGAGTTTTCAGGGCTTCTGTTCCCCCGCATGCATTTCCATTGTTCATTCCCGACAAGCTGGCTTGTCGTAAGGTTTCTAGACAAATAGTAATCAGTGGTATAAGAAAGGAGCTTAAGGGATACTCAAAGAAGGTATGGCCACCTTTTCCTGTTCATTTAAATTCATATTCTTTATTAGATTTTGGGCATGCCAAAGCTAAGGCAACATCCCTGGAAGACCTAAATTTGGTCCTCATTGAATACAAGAAGCACGATTCACAAAGGGTCGTGAGCAATCATTTGGCCAATTGCGGGCTCAAGAGATTTGAGCATGAGAATTCACCCTCGGATGACATTTTCTGAGGCACAAGGTCCTATGCTGAGATTCTAGCTTGGATACAAACCTTGTCACTTGAGGAAAGAGCCAATGTTCTGAAGTTCCAAGAACATCGACGCAGTTGTCTTCCCGCAGTGTTGCAGGGTGAGAATCTGAGTACGGCGGAGGTGAAACAAAAATATGCCGAAGGATATTAGGATGTGACTCCCGATCAATAAAAACACCAGGATGAGGGAGAGAAAACTAAGAGTCTGAAAGCAAAGATAAATACTCTCGACCCGCCGAAGAAGTAGAGTCCGGTTACTACTTTGGGAAAATCAACGAAGCATATCGGAGAACCTATCACATCAGTTACCCCCTTGCAGTTGACTCAGGGAAATATTGATGCAGGATGGATCTTCAATGAAGAGTTGAGGCCTATAAGGGTAGAATAACTCCCTCTTAATGAGTTTTTCTTTGATAAGAAGAGAAAGGCAGTGGTAAAGAGGGAATTCTATCAGGAAGGAGAGTCAACGGCCAAGAAATACAAAGTTATAACTAATGGAAAAGACAAGAGGAATGAACAATTCACGATTGAAATAGCAGAGACATTAGGAGCATACACCACCGCGAGTCAATTTTCAGTCGGGGTCTTGAAAAACCAGTTGAAATGAAATAATCGCCTCATCAAGACCCTGGAAGCTAGACTAGCCACAACAACGGAGACTGCCAAAGACCAGGCGAGTGTAGGTATAGAGCAAGTGAGGTTGGCCGATAAAAATGAGATAGAATTTCTCAAGACTAATCTCAAACAAGCACAACTGGTGGTTCGGGATGGTCAGATACAAGCGAGCTAGCAAAAAGATCTGATCCAACAACTGTAGGCTAGGGTGGAAATCGCCGAAAGCAAAGTGATAGATATCGGGATGCTTCAGTCCCAGGCGATGGAGATTCGGAGTAGAGTCTTTGCGGCCCAATGAAATTTACTCGGCAAGGTAGAGGAGATTCGGGGCAACTGCTTGCTGGTTAATCAAGTTTTGGAGAATTTAACTGCTAGAGAAAGGGAAGATGGAGCAGCACGGGTCTCTTTCCAAGAGGTTGTGATAGCCACAAACAACAGGAATTTGGGAAGTACTTCCAGGTTCACCGTTTTGGAGTAGACAAGAGGAAACATTATATTAAAAGAATGGGATCATAGCATTGTGGAAGGCAATCTGCAAGGCAAAAGGATAACGAATTCCTTATAAGAGGCCTTTAGTTCTATAGATGGCAATCTGTTGGAATTGATAGTGGAGGTAATGCCGAGACATTGATTCAAATGAATATGGAAAAAATATCGCTTGATTTAAAGGACAAAGAGGAAAGAGATTCGACTGAGATCTCCCGAGTGACTATGGTGTACATAGTCCAAATAAACAAATGTATGATTAAACAAAGTGTGCAATTATGCGCTGTTGACATCATAGATAGACAGATGGAAGACAGGCTGCCGCAATTAGCCCGAGATTGTTACTCTTTTGAGGCCAACTGTCAAGCAGAACTGTCAAGGCTAGTATCTCGGTTGGTTGAAAGATGTGTCACCTGTACCGAGCACGTGCGAGGACAAAATTATGGCGCCAAGTAAATACAGAGAAGAAGAAATGAAGCGATTTCTCTCCTCCCTATCATAACTGAAATTTTTGTAACGATTGAGATTCCGTCTTATTGTAAAACTGTATAAATATACCATAGAAAGAAAGAAAAAAAAAATGG